>CM076578.1:854822668-855010685 GCA_034641835.2 Pinus albicaulis
CTTGGCTTTCATTTTTTATTTTTTGGTAGGCTTGCGAGAGGTAGAACTTTCCTCACTTCCAAAATGCTATTTGTTCTATCTTCAATGTCCAGTTCTTCTAATTCCTCATTAGAATTTGAATTTAGGAATTTTATGCTGGCTACTACATCACTAGGTTTGGTATCTATTTCCTTCTTTGCCTCTATAATCAAAGTGTTTGATTTTATGAGAAGTTCACTTTGTTCAAATATGATTTGAATGGAAGCTATATCTTGGTGATATCTTCATTTATTTCAACCCATATATTTTCCTTGGCTTGAGAAATGGTATAAGCCATTATTTTTTGATTCTATAAATATTGGATCCTCTGGGAAAGATTGTGAGTTTTCTGTAACTCTGATAAATATGCACGATTTGATTTAATTTTTTGTTCCTGCAATTTATCCAATTTCTTAGTAAGCCTTTTGATTTCTTTACCTTTGATAGATAAATATTCTAGAGCTTTAGTCAAATATGTTGTGGTGGATTCTGGCACTGTTGTTGAAGTTGATGCTATAGTTGTTACTGAAGTAGATTCCTCCCATGTTGATGTACATGTTGTTGGAATCATAGGCAATGGAACGACTTGTAGTGGAACAATATGCTCTTCTTTCTCTTTAAGGATTTTTTCAATCTCCTTTTCCATTTTGAAGATTTGGTCATTTTTTTCAATAATGATTTTGAACAAATATTATTTCTCTTTCTATAGTTCTCCAATTTCTTTAGCGTGCGATTCTTCAGTTGAAGGAAGCTTCGATTGTTTTCTTAAATCTGCAATGTCTGAATTCTTTGATTTAATGATTTCTTCAACAACCTTGATGTCTTTGGGATCATATCCCAATTTTATTACCAATTATTCTAAAGATTTTATTTTAGTATCTTTAGCTAGGGAATAAATCTTCTATAACTTCAACTGAGTCTGAATATTCTGTACTGAGGTTTGGAGCTTAATAGTTGTCATGGCAGAAGTGGTCAAAGTACTAAATATCATTTCTCATAATTTCTTATGGATATCTATATGATCTATATGATGAATGGTTTTTGTATCAAAAGAGAAGATTGAATGCTATAGTCATATGTTGTATGAGGCTGAGGAACCTTAGGCTCTAGAAATGAAATCTACATCTTTCCTTCTTCTGATTCAAAGGCTGATAGAAGCCTATGTTGAGAAGTTGTTGTTTGCTTCAAGAACTGAGAAAATGTAGAAAATTTCAAGGCTATATTCCTTCTTTTGATCTCTTGATACGCAGCAAAAATACTTAGCTCTTTTTTACTGCTCTTCCCAATTTCCTTGATGGCAATGAAATTGGTGTAAACATTGTCATTGGAGTCTGCGGAGTTGTTGGATATGGTGGAATACTATCTTGTCTCCTTAAAACTGATGGAGTAGATGCTCCAAAAAGAACAATGGGTGTAATTGTTCAGTACTTTCTAGCTGATTGTATTCACTATTTGTTTTCCTTGGATTTTTGTTATATACAATGGAATCCTTTGTTGAAACTTCTGATGTTGAAGGGGAACTAGTTTCCCTTGGTCTCTTCTCTCGCTTCTCTTGTGCTAGTGGATTTTGTGAAGAGGGTAGAATTTTCTCTTCAACTTCTTGGATAATATTTTCCTGCCATTCCTCCTCATTCATGAATTTCTCGATCTATGGTCTAGATGTGTGAACATAAGTGACATATTTATGCTTTGTTCTCTTCTTTGAGAAAATACCTAAAGGGTCAGAATACCAGGTAAAACTGTGCTTGAAATTCATCCCTTTTAAGATAGCATCTACTTCTTGTCCCGATGTTCATGTATTACATGTATAAGGACCTACCTATTTTTTTTTCTTAAAGAGATATTTCTTCTTAGCTGCCTGAAAATGTACTTGATCCATGTTTATCTTTTGTCTAATGAATTCCAAGGAAAATATCCTTATGGGCACATACTTAGGAAGTTTGTAAGGGGCTAATCCACAACCATAAATTCTGATTTCTGAGTAGCTCTAATATAAATACCAATAATATTTTTTAGTTTGATTACTCAACTATAGAAGCCTTTTAATTTCTAGGTCTATCCTAGGCTTTGCATTACTATTTAATAAACTTGCTGCCACATGCAAAAACTGATCCACAAATTGACTAAAGGAGATTTTTTTGCTTCTCTTTATAACCAAAGGGGTCCAATGAATAACTGAATGAGGGTTACCCTAATCATCCATATTTTTTAACTGAAAGGGAAATATATCTTTCTGATAGTAAATAAAAAGATAAACTAGAACTGAAGCATATCTAAATACTCCTCCTTTTGAGAATTTCATGAACTGCTCATGAATCATTTCTGATATGAATTCACTGTAACAAAATATAATTGGTCACTTTTTTTCACTTGAGAAAATGGAAAGAAAGGAAAATATATGCTCATCTATCCACTGGTATGAATTGTAGCCCAAAATACAAGAAATTATGGAAACAATCTGTTTGGTGAATTTTGGAAAAATTGAGGCTGAATAGGGAGGATCGGTCTTTGGAATTTGGGTATCATGTGGCAAGAAGGTCTCAAAGACTTTGAATCTTTGAGGATAATATAGGTTTTTGTAAATTTCTATGAGAAAATATAGATGGAAAGGTCTTTCAAGGGGATCATCTTTGATTTGAAGCATTTTAGAAATGGAGTGGCCATTGATGTGAAACAGGGTTTCACCATTTTGGGCAACTAAGTCTATTTTTTTGGGCATATAATGGAATTGGCACTAGGTGACAAATACACGAAATAGGGTGTTTGAGGGAAAATGTATTGATGTAAGGTTGAATCCCATAAGCCAATTTCATCGTTATTTTCCAGGTGCTTTTCATGGATCCAATTGTGAATTTCATGAATATTAAATTCACAATTTGTCTCAACTATCTGGTACAGGTGGTCAACTAATGGTTGAGGATCTAAGTCTACAACTGGAGGTAGTATCGGGTTGTCTTGAGGTGTGGTTTTAAATTTAGGAGGCATGGAAAACTGAAAGAGGAAGGGGCTTGACTATAAATACTTATTGAAAATATGGTTTGGTAAAGGCGTACAAGTATTTAGACAATGTTTGATTAGTATGGATGCTAATTCAGAGTTTTCTAGAAATTAGAGTAGTTGAGGAGCTGTGATGGTAGATAGAGAAGCACAAAACTTCAATTTACATAGAAAACACATGTTTAAAACAAACTATATGGTGAACGTTTATTGGCGCAGGAGGAATTTATTATGATAACTTTATGATATAAAACAATGATTTAAAAAGAAATCTGTAACGAGTAAATGGAGGCCAGGTGGAAGATTGTAATTTGATGAGCGTGATGACATATAAAAGTTGACAGGATGGTGGGGAAGAGGCATAATGGTCAACGGGTGAGCGGACTGGTTTTTGGAGCTGACCCAGAGGGGGGTATAGGAGGTAAGTTTCAAAGAAACAACTTTACCCAGAACCCCCCTGTTGGATATTGTTCGGAAGTGTTGGGGTGTGTGGGTTGGTGTGGGTGCCATTGACCTAGGCACAATGGATCTTAATTGTTCAAATCTATGCATGTTTTATTGAATAAGACAAAACTTCACTTTATGCTAATTTATTACATCCCCTCTAATTAATCATATTATGTATGTATAATTAATATAAACCATGATATAATGTAATCTAATTAAAAACTGTCTTAAGTGGAATTTTTACTAGCGCGCAACAAAAATAAAACCTTTTGAAATATTTATATCTTTTTTCTTCTTATATCTCTATGCCTACCATTTTTTCGTTTTTGTTTCTGTTTATTTCTATTTACAATGCCTAACATTTTTTCAATTTTTTCTTTTTGTTTTATTTCTCTTTCTTTCTTTTCGAAATAATATCTCCTAGCATTTTTTATTTTATTTTTCTACTACAATATCTAACTATCAAAACCAGATATGTTACAACATCGGATCCAACTGCGGACTGCTTCCTCTTGTAGGATGTAGAGAATTAAAATATCCAAGTGCCTTCTCCTCGATCTAATGGAGTCTTTGTTGAAAAAAAAACATACTTCTATGAAAAATGAAACAAACCAAAAATATAAAATGATGAATGTGTGAAACCCTGCTTTGTTTTTCAATATTGAATGCAGTGTTTCAAATATTTTACATTGACTGGAAATGAAGAATATTGACCCTCCATGTTCTGCAAGATAAAAGTGTTGTTGCCTTTAACTTTTGCAACGCTAAAAGGTTCAAACCAAATATTATCAAATTTTCCATGTTTTCCTTTAGCTTCCCTTCTGGCATCCCATCTTAGCACTAAATCTCCTTCTCTAAAATATCTCTCTCTAGATTTTCTGTCAAATAGAATTTTCATTTTATTCTGATATTTGTGAAGTTTATAATGAATTTCATCTCTTTTTTTTAAGTAAGCTTGATAATCTGATTGATCGTTCTAGAAAAATCATCAGGTTCTTCATTTACTCGTATAAAAATCTCATGACATGATAAGCTAAATTGGTAGGAGATATGGCTTCTTTACCATAGAGCAGCTGAAATGGAGATTTACCTATAGACCTTTTTGGAGAAATCCTATTTTCCCATACTGAATAAATGAGATGGTTTTCCCAACTCCTTTTGTGTTCTTCCAATGTTTTCTTAATGACTTTGACCAAACTCTTATTTGAAGATTATGCCAGTCCATTTCCTTGTGTATAGTGAGGGGTAGAATGATGCAACAAGATTTGATATTTTTGTCAAAATTCGATCTTCTTGACACTGCTAAATGCTATTGCATCATCTGTAGCTATATGTTGGGGGCATCAAAATCTAGATAGTATGTTCTCTTCAATAAACTTAATGACTGGAGTGTCAGTTTCATTTCTAACTGGAATGACTTCTACCTATTTGGTAAAGTAATCTGTGGTAGTTAGTACCCATCTATGTTGGATGCTTGATGTTGGATGAATTTCTCCGATGAAATCCAATCCTCACTATAAGAAGGGTGTTGAGACTAGTAGTGGAACCAAAGGAAGTGCTGCTCATTTTTTCTTGCCAGCAAGCATTTGACATTGAGTAAAACCCCTAACATTTTCTCCTACTTGTGCAAAAAATGTTGGTCAATATAATCCTGCTCTCAAAATTTTATATGTTGTAGTTCTCTAGGAATAGTGCCCTCCACAGATACCTGCATGAAACTGATTAATAATCCCTTCAGTCTCACTTTCTGTCAAGCGAAGAAAAAGGATATTGAGTGGATATTTCCAATACAAATTTGCATTGATGATACAATATTTTATGGCCTTCAACTTTAATGTCTTACATTGATTCTTTGAAAATTCAGATGGACACTCAAAGTTTGTTAGAAAATGTACAATATGAGAGTACCATTCTGACAATATGAAATTTTCATCAATATAAATAAGAGTCAATTGTGTTGAAGATGAAGGTTCTTGTGGATTCTTCTCTGCTGAAATATAAGAAGGTTCTTGTGGATTCTCCTTTGCTGATATTTGACAAGGTTATTGTGTATTCTTCTCCGTTGAAATCTGAGAATATTCTTATGGATTATTCTCTATTGAAATTTCCAAAACAGAATTTATTCCCAAAAATTTACAATTTGTTTCAGCTAAGAGTTTAGCTAAACCTTGACCTTTTACCAACTGTGTAGTTTTGATATTTAGATCACACTCTAGTATGTTGGTAATCTATCTTCCTCTTATCCCATCAATGTCAATATGAGTTAACACAAATTTGACAACAATATTGGGAACATAAGCAGTAATGGAGGAATGAAGAACATATACTCTGAAAGCTTTTAAAGCCTGGACTAGGGAATAGGCATGTTTTTCAATAATATCATGTTTGAGTTTGACATCTCTCATTACCTTACTAAAAAAGGTAATAGATTGATCATATCCATCCTCATTCATTTTGTAAGAGAACACCAGCTAAGGTGGTTTCAAAGGAAAAGGAAAAAATGCTAAATGGTTGAAAGTAATTGGGACTTGCTATTGTTGGGGCTTGAGAACTGGCCTTTTTAATCTGGTCAAAAGAAAAGCTAGCTGGGACTGTCTGTAATATCCCAAAATAGGAAAACACAGTAATACACAACACAATAGATGGAAACTACAACAATATGGAAAAATATGTAAACACCATGAAAATATACAAAACAACTGAGTCATCTTATAAATCAAGAGGTGAAAATACAAGTACAACAGTGCTAAAAATAATAGCTCTCAAGTTGACAGAGATGGATAGAGTGACTCTGAAGTCCTCTCACTGAAATAACTACGTAACTTCTGATCTAATGGAGGCCATATTGTGTTGTCCCTACTGGAAATGATGGAAATATAACTGCTAGCTGAAAAGGGATGCGTATATCAGGATTTTCTGGAGCTCAGATAATATCAAGATTTCAAATGCGGGCTCTATGATGAAAACTCAAAATAACCCAGGAAGGATCTCTAGATTGGATCACCTCAGAAAATCACCATCCTAGGGCTTGCAATACATAGTTGCTGGGTATGCAGATCTGTGGCATGAACTGAAATATAAGAGGTTTGCAATCATACAAAATAAGCTCAATGCATGAAGGGCTAATCCCTTCTCCTGATCTCCAAGCTAGAAGCTTGAGATCTAGCTCCTCCTTCCTCTCAAGTTGCAGCTACTAAATAAATAACTGTTGGAATGCACTACGATGTCAAGGGGGCTGAAGTTGTAGCCTACTGTTAGGTGGTGAAATATAGCTCAAAACTAATGGAAATAATCTCACCAAAGTGAAGGGATCATCCCTCACAATATTCCAAGCTGAAATACTTGGAACTTCCTTCCTCCACTGGATCTACACCACTGGATTGCGCAATTCTTGGAGGAACTACTACTGCATGGAGGTGTAGAACGATGTTTTTATGTGGGATGTCACAATGCTTCTCCTGGAAGACTGAAATGGAAGCACAATGTGAAGCATTTATCCCTCCACAGGTTTCCTACCTGAAATGCTAGAAACCGCATTCCTCCTCTCAAACCCTCAAACAGGGATGCGTAATTCCTAAATCTTTATGTGCTGAAGAGAGGGGCTAAATGTGGCACCAATGTTGAATGATGAATGGATACTCAAAGGAACCTTTCCAGAGTAGGCACTTGAAGTCCCCGATGGATAAGGGTGGGATTCCCGCTTGAGAACACCCGTGTGCTAAACAACACTGCAAACTTAGCTAAACAGTTAAAGTGTGGAAAGAAATGTCAAATGAAAATACAAGATCTAAATCCAGAATGCTTCTATGGCTACCCTAACCTTCCTTTTATGATTTGTGAGCCTCTCCTAGACTTGGCCCACCTTATTACTGCGCTGCACATGTGGCCAATAGCCTCCATGAAGACTGCATTGTCTCCCCATGATCTCCATCATATGTGCATTTACTCTCCACTCTCTCCATCATGTGTGCATTTAATGCACCACTTCCTCCATCATTTCATTATTATTTCTCGATGATCTTAATTTTATTCCTCCACTATCTCCATCATTTTCCTCATTAATTCTATATGATCTCCACTCTTCCTTCATTAATAAGTTGCTCCACTACTCCATAATGTGGTTCACTATCTAACAAACCCACATTCACACAAAAAAAGTTGATTTTATTCATCTATGGGGTTTATGGGTCCCTCCACCATTTTATTTAATTAACTAATTAAGAAAAGTAAGAACTCTAATATTCCAATTAACCGATGGAAAATTTGGAATATTACAGTCCTCCCCGCAAAAATGTTGTTTTTCCTGAAGCAACTACAAAAGTGGATTTTGTAGAAATACATCTCCCTCCCAAGTGGCATCATCACATGGAAGGTTTCCCCATCTCCTCCAATGTGTTATGCATGCCCATCTCCATATCTACCTCTCTAGAATGTCTAGAATGACCTCCAATTGTGTAGTTATATTCCTCTCCTCATCAATGAATCCCCAAGTGGCAACCATCTATTTTCCAAGAACCTCCTCTCTGCATGAGATATATGAAATGGATTGGTTTCTTCCCCAAGTGGAAAGTCCCAACTCATAAACTATCTCTCCAACCCATGCTACATAGCGTAAATTGTGTCTATCCATGCTCTAAACCTTGCCCCTGTTGGCCCTACTTGCGCCAAGCATCATCTCAACACTCTGCAAAATAGGAAATAGAGACATATGGGTTGACATGTAAAATTTTAGACCATACTCTCACAATAGCAACCACATTAAAAATGCTTCTTGCTACCATATCACACCATCATCATACCATGTATGGTAGCCATATTATCTCAAGAGAAGCCATCACAGCAATACCTCTTGCTGCCACACCACCTCATCACCATACCAAGTATGATAGCCATACTCTCCTAACAAAATCCAACACAGTAAGGCCTCCTGTTTCCATCCTACATCATCATCATGCAAGGTATGGGAGAATGTCAACCCATATTCTCCCAAGAGTAACCAAAGCAGCAATGAATTGTGTTGCCACTGCAAATCATGGAGCAAAAATATATTGATTGACATGTTGAATTTCACATCAGACCAACATAACCAAGCTCCCTACTGCCACGTCATGTGATTTCCATGTAATGTCCCAAACAATAATACACCCATTGACATAGGATATGTCATGTGATGGCCAAAATCTCTCAATAGTAACCAGCGCATCCATGCCTCCTGCTGCTGCTGCATCACACTAGTACTATGCAATGCATGAATCATACAAATATGAAATGTCGGGTGGTAACCATACTCACCCAAGAGAAACTAGCACAACCATGCTTCTTGTTGCCCTACGTCATAGATCAAAAAGTAGCCTTTCAACCATTTTCTCATCATCCTCACCCATCCATCCAATTGTGGGTGATGACTCCTATCATGCTCCAGCTTGGTATCCACCTAATGGAGAATACCATCCTCCCCAATTTGAAGAAAATTTTTGCTCTCCATTATATGTTCAAGTGCATCCTCCTTGACATCTCTCCATGAGAACCTCTCACCGATGGCCTGATAGAACTTATGAGGTTTTGAAGATGCTGTATGTAGAAGATTCTCTTTGAGCAATGATATTCTCATCAAGAATGCTATATCATGATAATGGAAGATGTTTTTCATCACAATATGTCTATCAACTACCATCTGCCCATCCAATGCTTCATAAGTGAAGCAGTAATCAGAATGCCCTCAGAATAATTGGGCCCCAACTCATCACTACTCCTCAATGACAACACTACTAATCTCCATGATGATGCATCTATTGTCTCATGGCCCTCCCCATACACAATGCTGAACCCATTGTCCTGCATTGGACTGATTAGGACTATTCTCATCATATCCTCTGAAACTCCACACTCCAACACAAAGTATTGTGTGTAGCTCAACAATGTAAAACTGGGATAGATTTACATCTATTCCTTGAACAAGTCAAGGGTCTTCTATGCAGTCATATTTTTCTGCTCCAAATCAGCAATAAAGATGGATCCATTGGACATAAGGTGTTTAGAAAGAAGGCGCACACTGAAAATTATCTCCACACAAATTCACACCATCATCTGGCTCAAAAGATGGGGGTACTCATGACTCTTTTCATGCGAGCCTTCAAATTTTCTAATGACAATCACGTTGAAGAATAAATTGCATATTTAAGAAAGGCATTCACTAATATGGGATACAAGAATAGAGACATCATCAAAGCCATACAAAGAGCTAGATACGGAAATAAAAGAAATCCTCGAGATGAAACCCTTAACTCTAAAGCATACCTTCCTTACATTCAGGGGGTCACCGACAAGCTAGTCAAAGTTCTTGCCAAAAACAACATTGGAACCTCGTTTAATACACTAATGAAAATCAAACAAAGGATGAAATATATCAAAGGAAAACGTGATCCACTCTATCCAAAGGGCGTATACCAAATAAATTTCTCGTTTGGGAAATGTTATATTGGAGAAACATGAAGATCTTTAAAGATTAGGCTTAAAGAACATGGTGCTGACATCAGAATTGGGAGAACCAAAACTTCGGCTCTGGAAAATCACTCTAATAAGACACATCACCACATCTTCCTTGAATATGCTAGGGTGATTTCCAATGAAAATCATTATTACAGAAGGAAAATGCGTGAGGTGCTGGAAATCATCAAACATCTGGAATACCTCAACAGGGATGGTGGTTTGGAAGTTAGCAGAAATTAGGTCCCCTTATTTCCCCACTCTTAAAAATTTCCTTTCCCTTGTTGTCGCCACCCCACCTACCCCCCAACCACCTCCCCTTGCACTAGGTCATCCTTGGGCTCTCATGCTGCACTCTCTTCCCCTTCCCTTCTTATACCCTTATCTTCCTCTTCAATCCTCTTCTCCCCGCCTTCCTCCTCTTCCCTTTAATTAACCCTGAAGACCCCATGTTGACTCTCCTCTTAACTCTTCCCTCTTTCCCATCCCTTCCCAAAAACCCCATCCTTTGACCCCTTAGTACCATTCTACAATCATTCCCCTAATATTAATCCCCCTCAAAATCTTTAACATTTATCTAATGTCATAAATAAAAATAAAGAATTTTAATCACTAATATCAATATTAATTAAGGAATATTATTAGTAATAGTTAAGAGTTAACTATTCCTAATTATGTTATAATTAAGATTGATATTAATAATAATAATGATAACATTTAATATTAACCCACTCATTAAAAAACTATAATATTTTTCTAAACTCCACAATAAAATTAATAGTAGTTAGCTCTAATATTAACATTAATTAACAAATATTATCTATAATAGTTAACTTCATCACTATTATCATATTAATATTAACATTTTAAAATATATTTAATACTATTTTAATATCAACCCAACCTTTAAAAAACCTATATTATTTATCTAATAAGAAAAAGAACTCTAATATTAATATTAATTAAAACAAATATTATAGTTATAACATTCTCAATTAATATTATAATATTAATAATTTAATTAATAAATAATAAGTGATTTATTATAAATATAATAACATTTCAAGATTAACCATCCATAATTTATTCACATAATCCTCCTTAAAAATTAATATACTTTCTAAAATCCTAATAATTCTAAATTATAATTAATTATAAAATTTACTTTCTAAATTCTAATAATTTCAAATTAAAATTAATTATAATCAATTAAAATGAACCTTAACATTAATCTAAAAACATAATTTAATTTAGAATAATAATAAAATAAAAAATTAATGTTATATTTTATTTACTTGACATGTGTTGGTCGGCTCACGCTCACTCCTCATACACTTCTTATGTTTATATTTATTGCATCTAACCTCCTCTCTTCTTGGCATGATTTGTCAAGATGATGGGTCTTGATCTAGACCCGAAATGTAGATGCAAAAATGCATACTGTGGAGATTCTGAATTCAACATCTCAAAACTCACACCACAAAAACCTTCAAAATATAAAAGGTTCTCTAATCCTTGGTTATGCAATTTACATGATGGCACGACCCCACAAATCTCAAGTTGAGGTGTTGAAATAATATGGTATGGAAATGTTTGCAAACCCTGGATCAAATGATACTTGGGAACATCTTTCAAATCCACAAGAGTTCCTTCAACTAGTGCAATGGATTCTCCAACTGCTGGTGATGGTGATCGCTGCTCCTCTACTGCTGCACCAACGTTGGTATCTGCTTCCTCCTCTTCATGCACCTCCTGAATCATGCATGGGAATCTCAATTTCAAATGCTCAGGATCATCTTGCAAGGATGCAAGTGCTCCTTCTACTGATGCAAGTACTCCTGCAACTGGTAGTGGTGGTATTTGATCCTTTTCTGGAGTGATAGTGCTGACATCTTCCTTTGCTCCTCATGTACTTTCTCATCAATGTCGGGAAATGTATCTATGTAAAGCGTCTCTGGTTTTCTTCTATCAAAATTATTTATCAACCTTTGAGTAAAGTCTACATAAGCAGTAACTCTTGCATGTTTCATATGGTTGAACCACCAATCCTTTGCTTCACCCTTAAGGTGAAACACTGTAATCTCAACAGCCTATTTTTCTGCTATTGGATGTAGCTACAAGAATGCATCTAACTCCTTCATCTAAGATTTTTTTGTGCTTGTGGATGATACATCAAATGTAGGCAATAAGAATCTATTATGTATGTGCCATTTACTTCTACTGCTGTTGCAGGATCTCTGATTTTCTTTGATTTGGAAAAACTATTGGAGAGTCAGATTATCCTTTAATGCTCTTGATTGAGATTTTTACTCTGCAAGATAATTACTCAGAGTCTCATGCTCTAAGTATCCTCCATCTCCATTCCCTTGATGTCATTCTGCAAATAAATTGGACATAGTAGAGTGTTGTGGGGTTCTCTGCATTGCCGGTTTCTTCTGTTGCTGATAGGAAGTGCTTGGACCTTCATTATTCTAAAACCCTCTCGAGGTTATTTTTTTCCTCTACCTTCTCATTTCTTTGACCTCCTTGGAGATATCCTGCATAGATCTGAAGAGAAGTGTGAAAAAACTTAATCCCTTCGTCATTGTAGATCTCTTCATTATGCTTCTTCTTCTGATGTCATGAAATGTAATGCCCATGAGCTGAGTCAAAGATCATGCTCTGATACCATTGTAGTATCCCAACATAGGAAAAGACAGTAATACAAAATATAATAGCTAGAAACTACATCAAAAAGGAAATAATATGTGAACACCATGAAAATAGACAGAACAAATGAGTCATTTTATTAATCAGGAGGTGAAAATACAAGTACAAAGTGCTAAAAAATAATAGCACTCAAGCCGATAGAGATAGCTAGAGTGACCTTGAAGTCCTCTCACTGACAACACTGTTTAACTACTAATCTGTTGGAGGCCATACTGCGTTGTCCTTGCTGGAAATGCTAGAGATATAACAACTTGATGAAAATGGATGTGTAGATAAGGCTGTTTTGGAGCTTAGATAATGCCATGATTTCAGATCTGGGCTCTATGATGAAAACCTAGAAGAACCCAGAAAAGATTTCCAGATTGGATCACCTTAGAAAATCACCCTCCTAGGGCTTGCAATACATAGCTATTGGGTATGCAGATCTATGGCATGAAATGAAAGATAAAAGGGTTGCAATCATACACAATCAGCTCAATGCATGAAGGGTTGAAAACTTCTCATGATCTCCAAGCTAAAATCTTGATATCTAGCTCCTCCTTCCTCCTCTCAAGTTACAGTTGCTAAATACACAATTATTGGAATGGACTGCACTTTCAAGTGGGATGAAGTTTTAGCCTTCTTCTAGGTGATGAAATATGGATCAAAACTGATGGAAATAATCTCACCAAAGTGAGGGGATGATCCCTAATAGGATTCCAAGATGAAATACTTGGAACTTCCTTCCTCCACTGGATCTACACTGTTGGATTGTGCAATTCCTGGAGGAACTGCTACTGCATGGAGGTGTAGAATGATGACATGATTCTGGATGTTACAATGTTTCTCCTGGAAGACTGAAATGGAAGCACAAGGTGAAGGATTGATCCCTCCACAAGTTTCCTAGCTGAAATGCTAGAAACTACCTTCCTCATCTCAAAGCCTCAAGCATGAATGTGTAATTCCTGAATCTGTATGTGCTAAAGAGAGGGGCTGAATGTGGCACCAATGTAGGATGATGAATGGCTTCTCAAAGAAAACTTTCCATAGTAGGCACTCGAAGTCCCATGTGGATAAGGGTGGTATTCCCACTCGGGAACAACCATGTGCTAAACAACATTACCGACTTAGCTAAACAACTGAAGCGTGCAAATTAATGTCAAATGAAAATAAAAGATATAAATCCAGAATGCTTCTATGTATGCCCTCACCTTCCTTTTATGATTTGTGAACCTCCCGTAGACTTGTGTAATATTCCCAAATCGGGAAGCAATAATATTTGAACACAAAACTTGAAATAGTAGTGAAAAAATCAATACACCATTACATGAGACAAATGTATAGCCATTTTATTATATAAATCAGCAAACATTTAAGCAAACGATCTTGAGAATCAAGTCACTAAGGCAATGGTAAACAAGCCTCCATTAGGAAAATATGCTCACACATGAAAAATACTATTATACAAGAGTCATGAGCCATGACAGTGCAATTCTTGGGAATAAACTGCTACAACAAGGTATAACAATGTAGATATGCTAATCTATAGCTCAAGAAATGTTGGGAGTGAAGATCTAAGCTCCCAAATACATTTCCAAGACAACCAGGGAAGGATTTCTTGAAATATGCAAAAAGTGCAAAATGTTGGAATGCAACCCTAGGAATGAATAACAATTGAAACTCAATATATGAATGGAGATGGATGAAGATGAAACATATGATAAATAGGCCTCCTCCAAAATATCCTTCAAGTGAAAGGTTGATCCAATCACTGAATATCTCACCCTTCAATCAAGTAATGAAACTCCTCACTGCAAATACTCACTGAAATAACACAATCAAGGAGAGGTACTGCGCTGTAGGTGATGGAAAATATTTTGGCCAAGTGCCAAGATGTGAAATCAGCTCTAGAATCTTCCTCACTGATCTCCCAAAGGAAATAAAGCTTCCTCCTCTGAAAAACTATCTCTGGAAGTGGTGTTATCAACCCTCCACTGCAACACCCTGCAACACAACCCAACTCTAAATAGAAAGTGCATTGTAGCTAAAGGAGGTAGCTTGGCTTCAAGCCTGAATGTGGATAAATGAAGTGAAAGCTCCCTCAAGAGGCCTCTCAAGAAAGTAGATGGAATTCCTAAACAGGAAATCCTTGTGCTAAGCAGCACAACAATCTCAACTAAACAGGTGAAGAATGCACAATAGTCTCACAGACCACAAAATCAATAATCCATAACATGTCTTGCTATGGCTGCCTTGCCCTCCTTATAAAAAATTGGAAGCCTTCTCACCTTGGGTCCCACTCATTAGGGTTTCCTCCACCAAGGAATATTCCTCCCACTATCACTGCGCTGTCTCCATAGGTGATCTCCACCATTCATTCCAGCGTTGTTGACTTGGTCAAAATTGAACCTGTCCACATGTATTTGCCCCTGTTCACACATGAGGGTGCAATATCCAGCTACTATTATGATCCCTTTTCACATCATGAGGGATTTTATTCCTATTTTAGAAATGTATGGGCCTCCTTACCCATTTATTCATCTCCTAGGTGTCAAAAGAAAAAATCAATATTCCAATTAGCTGCATGCTAATTTTGGAATATTACAGTCCTCCCCTCCCAAATGTTGCTTGTCCTCAAGCAACCGCAAGGATAGAGCTAAGAATTCTCCCCTCCTCCTATAGCATCCACATATGATAAACTCCTCCAAGGAATAAGATGTTGTCTCATCAATAAATCTCCATATTACCCCTCCCAAGCAAACTTGCTAAATAGCTATCATCATGAAGAAGTAAAATACTCAAGGAGGCAACAAGGTGCTGTCTAGAGGTCCCTTTGAGGCATGAGATATGAAATGAATTGGGAACCATCATTCCCATGTGGATCCTCCATCCCCAAGCTATCATCCATACAAAATGAGCCACCCTCCAAAATGGTAACTCATGCAAATCCTCCTCCACCTTTGGCTCCTGCAATGTAGGTGGGCTGAGTAACTTAATATGGTAGACAAAATAGCCTACCCCACGATGTCCCTCTCTCCAATTATGATAAGTGTAGATTATCTACTGATCTTGGGCTGCAATAATGTTGCCTTCAAGTGGCAAGAAGAAGACTGGATCTCCAAAGATCTCCTCTCCAACGTTATGAATCATGCTGGCCGAAACTGTCCCATATATGATGAATAGGAAATCACCACCATATGGAATCAAAATGAGAGGAATACTAAAGGTTTCATGTATTTTTGGAAGGTACCAATAGTTTCCCAAGTGTTCACACTGCATTTTTCCTAACTGTTGTTTCAGAAAATAACATGGCAAGCAGTTTTTTGACAAATTGCTAGTTATGTATGTCATCACATTTACTAGTGAATAGTAAATGGCTGGGTATATCAACTGAGAATACATGAAATAATAAAACACTTGCCCAATTCCATACAAGAGATTGTTGTCTCCATCATAAAAGTTGGCCCAAAATTGACTATGAAGCCCAATAGAGGCTTGCCCTCTTGTGGAGCAATGCACTGTATAGAAATGGTAAGAGCATGCAAATACTGTGTTAGATAATCAATAGATGCAAAAAAAAATTATTACCATGTACTAAAAGTAAGATGATATATGGATCCATGAATAATTCCTCCATAGTGGTATGACATACTCCCATGAAGAGGAATGAACCATATGCTGCATGAAGACCTCTCTTCTTATGCTTGGAAATCCAAGTCAAGAAGAACATATCATTGTAATAGATGTCTCCATCCAGTACTCCATCACTCCCACCTCCTCCTTTTCCACCAAGTGCATCATATGTGAAGTGATTCTAGGAACACTCCATCAATAAACCCAAGCTCCCAAGTGACAACACTTTTGGGCTATGTAAATAGGCTCCTGCTAACTCATAGCTCCATTCTTTGACATGTTCATTTTCAAAGTCATCGCCCACAATGCTGCTATATATAGGAAAACCCTTCCAAAGTGGAAGTACCTCCTGATCATCCAAGGCTAAGGAGTAGCCCCTTTGCACCATGATAGTGCCATCACCTACTCCTGCAACATCATGCAAAGTATGGGAGAAAATCTGCCCATGCTCTCCCAAGAGCAACCAAGGCAACAATAGTTCTTGTTGCCTCCTCATGCTTCCATCATACAAATAATGTGGTGAAAACATAGTGATTGACATGAAGAATGTCATATCAACACAATGCATCCATACTCCTTGCTTCCATATGATGGAAGTGCTCTGCCAAATTTCCTCCACCCACATTGTAATATCCCGTGTGCAGGTAGGGCCTGCAGCCAATTGTCCTGGTCTGTGTAATGAGGGGTGCTACGCAAGGGCCCCAGCCCTCAGATGCTCTAGTGGGGTTAGGCCCACCCTTAACACCCTGGGATGCCGCCCTCACTAAAAGTTCAAGATTTTGGTGTAGTGGTTGGATCTACGTGGTATCAAAGCTGCTTTCTTGGCTCAGCCCATGAGTCTTAGCCCAAGAAGATCAAAATATTGAAGAGGATGGGTTTTATCTGATCATATTTCAGATCCATGAAGAACCTCCCCAAGGAGAATAAGCAGGAAGAAGAGGATGGACCCTGCACTTCCTATTCTCTTCGAGAAGGAGACAAAGAGATGAGTAGGAAAAAGACTCCATCTTTTGGAGAAGAAAAAGGGGATAAGCTTACAAAGCTTCTTCCTGAATCTGTACATAATATTCATGAAGATTTCAAGAGGATCCAGAGGGAGATGTATGAAGGATCTTCGAAAGAGTTTGAATCTAAAGCAAACTCTAGATTGTCATATGAGGAGTGTGAGCCAGCAGTAACACACCCTAATACACAACGCAGTCACATGCCTAGGATTGCCAGAAGAGAGATGGAAAGAGAAGAAGAGGTTGCTAGGAGGGAAACCCTTAGTGATTTCTTGAAAGAGTATGAGTTTCAAAATCAGAAATTCCGAGATCATCTCAGTTTTTCAGATTTTTTCAAGATGAAGGTGAAAGGAAGAGAGTAGCAAGATATATTTCTTCTATCTACCTTTGAAGGTTCACCTACATGTTCAGCCAAAGCTTGTGTGGAGGAGTTAGAGACCTTCTTGCAGCAGCACCACATTCTTGAAGATGAAGCCATCAAAGTTGTAGCACTGCATTTGAGAGGTAAGGCTTATGCCTGGTGGATATTTGAATCCTTTTCTTTAAAAAATGTAAACATTGCATCTTATTCAAGTTTCACTAAGGCATTAGCGAAAATATTTGATAAAAGGATTCATGAGACACACATTGAGGAGCTAAAAAAAATAAAACCCTTGCATGAGAACGCAATACCATCTCAGAAAACCATGGAGGAGGCTGAAAACTTGCACCATACCTTGCCGGGAGAAAGTCTTTCATCTCACACCTTTGAGCAAGGGAGCATGGAGATCTCTTTTTCAAAAAGGGATCCAATCATTTGGAGGTTTCCCATTCATGTTGCAGAGATTGAGGGCAACAACACTGTCTCATCTAGAGATTATCTAGTGCCTCATGCAGAGGAAGGAGGATCTCTTGCTCTAAGTAGAGGGATTCTTGCATCTTTGCAAGGAAGTCCCCAAGATCTCATGTGTGGAGATCAAGGCACAACTCATGTGCCATTGTTGAGGAGGTGTGGAACCATAGAGACACAAGGAGGAGGTAGGGAGAAGACCCAGCATCATGAGATGAGGAGTACACATCCCTATTCATTTCTGGAGGTTGTTACACCTAGGAGGGATACTATATTGAACAGTGAGAGCATGGGAAAGTTTGTCCATTCATATATGCAGTCATCTCTTGATGATGATGTCTCATTGCATGGAGACATTTAAATGAGGAGACCATTGGATCAGCAAAGGAGGATGGATGCTTCACATGTTGGGGCACCACTCATTGATTTCAGGAGGGTGGAAACCTTGGGAGAGCCTGATACATCGCTAGGAGTCTTGGGTAGACTCGAGGAGAGAGGGGACATTCTCTCAACATCACTTTTACCCACTTCCATTTCAGATTCTGTGATGTGGCAGAAGCAGCAAGGGAAGGATAGCAACCTTCCAATTTGCACCTTTGACATGGGAGATGTAAAAGAAGAGGGTAGCCACATGACATATTTTCTTCATGAGAGATCATCAGCGCTGTCGCTATGGAGGATAGATCCATATTTTAGCTCCTAGCTATTGGTGGAGTATTCCAAGGATATTCATACTTGTAGGATATTGGATGGCCAGTTACATGAGGAAGAGTATTCAGTCAGAGATGGGGTCATCTACTATCGTGGTAGGACCTTCTTATCTGGAGCTTCCAAGCTCAAGGGGAAGTTGCTACAAGAAGATCATGAGGATTTCCTTTTTAGCCCCACTTGTTCTATGAGAGCATACCACACCATTATGGAGGGGTACTTTTGGAAGGGCTTTGAGGAGGAGATATATCATCATATGAGAAGATTCATAGATCATGTAGAGATGGAGAGGAGACATAATTCTTTGGAGGAGTTAGCACAACCACCTCTTTTCTCTTTGAGGATGAGAGGGGACTCATTTATGAGCCACTCCCTTTGTATGAACAGAATATATGGTAAGGGTATTCATTGTTGTTTACATGATGATTTATATAATGTATGTATATTTCCCTTAACCATATATGTGTAGGATGTTGCTTCAAGGAGGAGCATTCTTTCTTTTAGGCTTCATGGTCTACTTGAGGCCATAAGCATGATTGATGGCCATTCCCTAGGAGGACTTGGGGAAAAGGTGTGTTATGGAGGACATGCTCATTTTACACCATGTATCATTCACTTCCTCCACACTTGTGAGGAGATTGGAGTAGCAAGCAAGTGGTTGAGAGGCCACACATTTTATCAGTCTCTATTGTAGATGAGGGTCAAGCTACGTTGGTTGCACTTGAGGGACCATTGTCCTTCTCACTTGTTACACATGGCAGCAAGCATGATTCTCATTTTTTCTCCCTATGGCTCTATTGTTTCTATCTTTATGAGTAGCATGTTTGGGAGAAAGGCACATGGGATGGATGTGTATTTTGAAGGAGAAATTCCCCACACTTTTTGCACTACATGTTCTAAGGGGGGGAGATTATATGACCACCACACCAACACATTTTTTTCTGCATGAGAGGGGTCATATGATTGGATGGAATCCATATGGTGGTGACTTCCAACTCATCATATATGAAAGGGTTTGGGCCAGCTTGATTTACAGTGTTGGGGGAGAGATATTTGGAGATCTAGTCCTCATCTTGCCACTTGAGGGAAACCTGATTGCAGCCCAAGATCAACCAACACCATACACCTATCATAAGTGGAGAGATGGACAGTGTGGGGTAGGCTATTATGTCTACCATGTGTAGATTTTCATCCCACCTACTTTGCTGGAGCCAAAGGTGGATGACAGTTTTCAGGAGTTGCCTAGTTGGGAGGTGACTCATTTTGCATGGATTATAGCTTGGGAATGGAGGATCCATATGGTAAATATAGTTCCCATTATATTTTCAGATCCCATTCCTCAAGGGAACCTCTAGAAATCACCTTGTTATCCTCTTGAGCAACTTGCATGCTGAGGAGGAGAAATGTGGAGACTTGATTGATGAGATAGCATCACTTCACTTGGAGGAGATCATCATACATGGATGCTACAGGGAGAGGAGAGAATAATTCAGTCTATCCTTGTACTTGCTTGAGGACAAACAATCTTTGAGAGGGGAGGACTGTAATATTCCAAAAATTGCAAGCAACAAATTGGAATATTAATTTTTGCTTATATCATCTATGAGGAGAATAAAATGGGTAAAAGGCCCACGAGTAGGAATAAAATCCCTCATAGTGTGAAAGGGATCTATGAAGTAGCTTTATTTTGCACCTTCCATTGTGAAAAGGGGAAAATGCATGAGGACAAGGTCAAGTTTGACCAAGTCAACAACGCTACCTAAGAGGGTGTGGCTTGCTTGGGAAGATAGCGCAGTTTGAGAGGGAGAAAGATTATTTGTGGAAGAAACCATAATTTGTGGGGTCCAGGGAAAAGAGGCATTCAATTGCATAAAAGGAGGAAGAGGCAGCCATAGTGAGACATCTTTGAGCATTTGATTATTTGTCTGATTAGACTATTTGTAGTCTCCGGCTGTTCAGCTGAGTTGTAGTGCTATTTAGCATGAGGGATTCCTGTTTAGGATTTCCTCTCCTTATTGAGAGGCATCTTGAAGGATTGCACTTCATTTCTCCACATCTTGGCTCAAGGCCAAAGCCACTACCATCAATCACTGCGTTATTTCTGCTGAAGTATAACGTAGTGTTCCTAGGTGTTGCAGTGGAGGGTTCCAAAACACCTTTCCTTGGCTTATATTTTAGAGGATGGAGATCTTATTCCTCCGGGAGGTCAGTGAAGGAGGTTTCTGAGGTGATTTCACATACTTGGCACCAAGCCAAGAATCTCCTATCTCCTAGAACGCAGTCCAGCTCTTTGAATGCGTTATTTTAGAGTGCACCTGTAGTGGGGGATTGTACCACTAGTTTGGAGGGTGAGATCTTCAGGGATTGGATCAACCTTTCATCTGAGAGATCCATTGGATGAGATCTATGCATTACATGCAGAACCATTAGATATCTTCATCCATTTCTATTTTCTAAGCTGCAGCTGCTGCCCAACAACTCTGGCATTTCTGCAGATTTTCCAGTTGTACTTAAATTTCAGCCAATCCTCTTAAGGATTGTTGTATGGTTATTTTCAGGGGTTGAGAGCTTTCTCCCCTACATTTCTTGAGCTGATATTGCTATATAATTGTATTTTAATCTTATATGTTGTATTTTCTCCAATGAACTGCATTATTTTAGCCTTATGACATTCTTGCATAGCAGTGTGTCTCTATTTTCATGTACATGTCTCATTGAGGCTTTCATTTCCCAGCTTGAGTGAGTGATTCCTCAAAGCATTGTACACTTTTACTGCTATATTATACATTGGTTGGATATCTACTTATTCATGTGTGCTGGATCATTAAAATAATGCTATCATTCCATTGTATGTTCATACAATGTTGCAGTCCCTCACCGGGCACTTTCTGAGGACAACTAGGTGTGGGAGATCTGTTTAACCCACCTAGAAGGATTTCTTTGGAGCCTCCTCTTGGATTTGGGAATTAGATACATTGATCTAAGGGATCCAAGTCCTGGTTTCAATTCCTGTAGCAGCCATTACTAGAAAATGCATTTTCCAGTCATGTTTTACTAGTTGTTCTGAATTTGGAATATTACAGTGGTATCAGATCTAACCACTACACCAAAAGCTTGAACTGTTAGTGAGTGCGGCATCCCAGGGTGTTAAAGGCGGGCCTAACCCCACCAAGGCATTTGAGGGTGGGGGCCCTTGCGCAGCACCCCTCATTACACAGACCCGGACACGTGGCTACAGGCCCTAACCGCCCATGGGATATTACAACCCACCATGCTCCATGAGTCTCGACCTTGAGACCTCGACTTTGATACCACTGTAATATTACAAATTTGGAACAGCTAGCAAGGCATGACTGGAAAATGAATTTTCTAGTAATGGCTTCTACAGGAATTGAAACCAGGACCTGGATCCCTTATATCAATGTATCTAAGTCGTAAATCCAAGAGGAGGTTCCAAAGAAATCCTTCTAGGTGGGTTAAATAGATCTCCCACACCTAGTTGTCCTAAAAAATTGCCCGATGAAGGGGCTACAACAATACATGAACATGGAATGGAGCAACAATGTTATTTTGTGAAGACTTCACACATGAAGAAGTAGATAGCCAACCAATGTATAATATAGCAGAAAAAGTGTACAATGCTTTGAGGAATCACTCACTCAAGCTGGGAAATGAAAGCCTCAATGAGACATGTACATGACAATAGAGATACAGTACTATGCAAGAATGTCATAAGGTTAAAATAACACAGTTCATTGGAGAAATTGCAACATATAAGATGAAAACACAATGATATAGCAATATCAGCTCAAGAAATGCGGGGGAGCAAGCTCTCAACCATTGAAAATAACCATACAACAATCCTTAAGAGGATTGGATGAAATATAAGTATAATTGGCAAATTCGCAGAAATGCCAGAGTTGCTGGGCAGTAGCTACAACTCAGAAAATATAAATGGATGAAGACAGATGATGGTACTGCATATAATGCATAGATCTCATCCAATGGGCCTCTCAGGTGAAATTCTGATCCAATCCCTGAAGATCTCACCCTCCAAACTAGTGGTACAATCCCCCACTGCAGGTGCACTCTAAAATAACGCAGTCAAAGAGATGGAATGCGCTGTAGGAGATAGGATATGCTTGGCCTGGTGCCAAAGATGTGCAATCAGCTCATAAACCTCCTTCACTAACCTCCAAGAGGAATAAGAGCTCCCTCCTGTAAAAGATGATTCAAGGAAAGGTGTTGTGGAACCCTCCACTGCAACACCCAGCAACACTACGTTATACTTCAACAGAAATAATGCGGTGACTGATGGTAGTGGCTTTGGCCTTGAGCCAAGATGTGGAGAAATGAAATGAAATCCTTCAAGAGGCCTCTCAATAAGGAGAGGAAATCCTAAACAAGTATCCCTCATGCTAAAAAGAACTGCAACTCAGCTGAATAGCCGGAGACTGCAAATAGTCTAATCAGACAAATAATCAAATGCTCAAATATGTCTCACTATGGCTGCCTCTTCCTCCTTTTATGAAAGTGAATGCCTCTTTGCCCTGGACCCCACACATTAGGGTTTCTTCCACAAAGAATCTTTCTCCCTCTCAAACTACGTTGTCTTCCCAAGCAAGCCACACCCTCTTAGGCAGTGCTGTTGACTTGGTCAAACTTGACCTTGTCCTCATGCATTTGCCCCTTTTGCACACTAGAAGGTGAAAAATAAAGCTTCTCCATAGATCCCTTTCACACTATGAGGGATTTTATTCCTACTCATGGGCCTTTTACCCATTTTATTCTCCTCCTAGATGATATAAGAAAAAATTAATATTCCAATTTTCTGCTTGCAAATTTTGGAATATTACACACATACCCTTTGAAAGAGGATATATCACATGATGGCCAAACTCCTTCAAGAGTAGCCAATGCAACCAAGCGTCCTGCTGCCCAGTGTCATAGATTTGCAAGTAGCTTTCCAACCTTTTTCTCACCATCCACACTCATTCATCCAAATGTGGGTGCCTCCCATCATGCTCTACCTTGGTACTCTTCCAATAAAGACTACCATCCTTCCAAATCAGTTTTCTCCTCTTGCATTTCATGGGATGTTGAAATGAAACTCGCAGATCTCCTAGGGAAGATCCCAAAACAATGACCCCATTGAATCCATAGGGATCCAAGTATGCTAGAGGCAAAACCTCCTCATTGTTGCTTAATGACAATGTTGTTAATCTCCTCAATGGTGTATCTGTTGTCTCATGCTCAAGCTCAAGGATGAACATAGAGTTCTGCATAGGATTTTTTAAGACAAAGCTCATCCTATCCTCCAAAAGTCCACACCCCAACCTCAAGTGTTTTTTGCAGCTCAATAATGGCACATTAGGATGATGGTTCATTCCTTCCTTGACCAATTCAAGGTTGCACAGCACAGTGCCATTCTGTTGCTCCAAAACAACATTATGTGTTGACCCTTGGTCATGCAAAGGTAGATTTCCACAAATCTCCATAAGATTTGTTGAAATAACACAAAGTAAAAATTTAGGCATACCTTGGTGGAACTTGGGAACATCTTGTATGGTTGCAAGGGTTCCTCATTCCAAAATGTTGGTCCTCCAACTGCTGAGGATGATGGTTGCTCCTCCATAGTTGTGTCAGCGCTGGTACAAGTCACCTCAATTGGTGGTGAAGGCTCCTCCCCTTCTTCTTTCTCCTTGTCAAATATTTTTCTCACCCTTTGAGTGAAATCTGTAAAAGTAGTCACTCTTGCATGACTCAAATGGCTGAACCACCAAGTGCTTACTTTACCCTCAAGGTGCAGCGCTGAGATCTCAACAACCTCTCCTTCTACTACTGGATGTAGTAGGAAGAATGCATCTAGCTTCATCAACCGAGCCTTTGTTGAACATGTGGGTGATCCATCAAAATTAGACAATAGAAATCTATTTCCTCTCATCCTCCTATTGCTGTAGGGCCTCCTTTCTTCTTCAAGCTAAATAAACTGAGGAAATGGAAGAGTCTCTTTGAAAGCTTTAGGTTGATACTTGTATCCTGCAAGGTATCCACTTAGGATCTCATGTTCCAAGTGTCGTCCATCTCCATGGCTTTTGTCTTCTTCCTCAAAAGGAAAGGGCAAGGTTTAATGCTTTGGAGCTTCCTTTTGAGAATAGGAAGTACATGGTCCTTCCTCTTCTTGAAACCCTCTAGAGGTCTCATTGCAACTTTCTTTTTCTTCTTTCATTTGCTTCACCTCCTTAGAGAGTGTTGTGAAACTAGCTCCAAAAATAGAAGAAACGAGATATCAACAACTTAGAAATAAGCCACTTTGAGGGGGAAACCTCAAATACATTACATGAATGAAAAATTCTTGGATGATACAAATGACAAAACCTCCTTCTATATATAGGAGTCCATGGGGCCAAAATGTAATCCTAGCCGACCTAACAATAATAATGTAAGGGCATAATAACAACAATATGGGGCTTACAGGAGTACAAAAATAACAATAATGGGGACTATACTAACATAATAAGGGACTACACTAGTAATATAGGGACCTAACATTCCCCTCTCCTTCAAACAAGTGTTGTCCTCAACACTTGATTATTTCTTGATGCTTCTGTATAAAATTCTCATCCTCACATGTGGAATCTTCTATAGGAAAGTTCTTCCACTTGTTGAGATACTCTGAAATTGATTTTACTTGTTGAGTTATTGTTTCTGTGACTGCTTCAGAACTTCTTTCGATTTGATGTTGATCTTCCTGTTGTTTCATTTGATTCTGCACCAAAGTTAGGTTATCCTTTGAGAGTTGGAGAACTCGTTGTTGATGCTCGATGTGATCTTAAACTTCTTTATCATCCATATTAGATTTTATTTGATCCTTAAAACCATCCAACTTAGCCTCCATTTATGCTTTTAAACCATCTATGTCATCTTCGGTTGCTCTTCGTAAGATTGAAATTTGTTGCACTTGGTACCGTAATTTTGATATCTCATACTACAATTCTTCTTCTTCATGCGTCATAGTATAACATTTTGAGGGCTTAATTGGTATGGAATTATATTTAGGTGGAATTTTAGAACCCAATACTGATATCTATGCTTCAATATTCCCTTGGAATCACTTCAAACTGATTTTTCACACAAGACTTATGCAATTCGAAAAAAAAAATACACACATTTTTCTTGCTTTTGAGGAGCTCGATATTGAAACTGAATTATCTCTATGATTTCGGATTTTCAATATCAGAAAATTGGCCCTGCAGTAGCCCTTTGAATCCTCTTTCAAATGCCACAGGTCTGACCTAATTTGGATTCTTCAAGGCAAATTTATGTCCAATCTCCCAAAATGACCTAATTATGGACTTGTTTAGTAGAGCAAACTTGTACGACTTGCCACGTGTCACTTTTTCCTCCTTCGAAATTGAAATTTATAGAAAATAAACTACAATCCATGTACTTGCGGCCACTTTTTACAACATTCCAATCTGATGCTCATAGAGAGAGAGTTATGAAGATTTTCCCACGATCACACCTTAAGATGAAATTCGAGAGCCTGAAAAAGACCTAACTTCCACAGACCATATCTTCAAAAATATTGTGAACCAAGCTCTGAAATTTTGCAACAAGGTTCCTCGAGATTTTTGCTTTGCACCCTACAAATTTCAGCTTCTGAACCTTCGCAGAGAAAACGTTATAGCGGAAATGCCATGATGACCTGTTTGGAGCAGTGAAACCCTAGAATGTAAAGCTCTGATACCAAATGTTGTGAAACCAACTCCAAAAATAGAAGAAAAG
Organism: Pinus albicaulis; assembly: GCA_034641835.2. Classification (NCBI taxonomy): domain Eukaryota; kingdom Viridiplantae; phylum Streptophyta; class Pinopsida; order Pinales; family Pinaceae; genus Pinus; species Pinus albicaulis. The sequence goes on from CM076578.1 coordinate 854,849,267, forward strand.
AAATACCAATGCCTTAGAAATAAGCCACTTCGAGGGGGCAACCTCCAACACATTACATGAATGAACAATTATTTGATGATACAAATGACAAAACCTCCTTTCTATATATAGGAGTCCATGGGGCCACAATGTAATCCTAGCTGACCTAACAATAATAATGTAAGGGCACAATAACAAAAATATGGGGGTTACAGGGGTACAACAATAACAATAAGGGGGACTATACTAACATAATAAGGGACTACACTAGTAATATAGGGACCTAATAGAGAGGTTCTTCATAGATCTGAAAAATGATGAGACAAAGCTCATTCTTTCCTTCATTTTGATCTTTTCCTTCTTCTTCTTATTCTTCAAATATCATAATGGCTGAGATCCATAGGCTGAGCTAAGATTATGCTCCGATACCACTGTAGTATTCCCAAATAGGGAAGCAAAAATATTTGAACACAAAACTTGAAATAGTAGTGAACAAATCGATACACCATTACATGAGACAAATGTACAACCATTTTATTATATATATCAGCAAATATTTAAGCACAAGATCTTGAGAATCAAGTCACTCAAGCAATGGGAAAGAAGCCTCCATTAGGCAAATATGCTAACACATGAAAAATACTGCTATACAAGAGTCATGAGCCATGACAACACAGTTTTTGGGAACAAACTGCTACATCAAGGTATAAAAATGTAGATTTGCTAATATATAGCTCAAAAAGTGTTGGGAGTGAAGATCTAAGCTCCCAAATACATTTCCAAGACAACTCGGGAAGGATTTCTTGAAATATGCAAAAAGTGAAAAATGTCGGAATGTAGCCCTAGGACTGAATAACAGCTGCAACTCAATATCTAAATGGAGGTGGCTAAAGATAAAAGATATGATGAATAGGCCTCCTCCAAAATATCCTTCAAGTGAAAATATGATCCAATCACTGAAGATCTCACCCTCCAATCAAGCAATGAAACCCCTCATTGCAAATACTCACTGAAATAACACAGTCAAGGAGAGGTATTGCACTGTAGGTGATGGAAAATATGTTTTCCAAGTGCCAATATGTGAAATCAGCTCTATAATCTTCCTCACTAAACTCCCAAAGGAAATAAAGCTTCCTCCTCTGAAAAAGTAGCTCCGGAAGTGGTGTTATCAACCCTCCACTGCAACACCCTGCAACACAACCCAGCTCTAAATAGATTGTTGGGAAAGATACTGAGAGGGGGGGTGAATCAGTATCTTTATCAGTCAATCAACTTTTTCTTTTATTTTCTCAAAAATCCATACGCTGCTTTACAGAACAAAACTAGCGTATTTACGCGGATATCCTTAAGGAAACTCGTGTATGCTCAGATCTCTTATTATGAAGATAATTCTTATCTTAGATTATTGCATCATTCATTTATTAGATGTTAGTAAGCAGTAAACATGTACAGTAAGAACAGAATAAATGAACCCACATAAGCATCACACATGAACACCAGGATTTTAGGTGGAAACCCAATTCGGGAGAAAACCACCACTGTCGTCGTCTCAGTCTTCAATATTTATTATAAAGAAAATATCTTACAACTATTTACTGGTGCAGACTCATACCAGCACGCAGGCACCCACCTGCAGAAGGGTACAACCTTCTTCTCGTTTACCAGCCTCTCCTGGAAGGGAGCTATAACCCCCTGCTCTCGTTTACCAGCCTCTCCTGGAAGGGAGCCACTACCCCCTGCACTCGTTTACCAGCCTCTCCTGGAAGGGAGCTACAACCCCCTCACTGAAGGCTTCGACCTTCATCACCTCTGCGGACTACGTTTCATCAATTTTCAAACTAGATCCAACCGCTTCAACACAACCCTTCACTTATCAACAATCATACCTTGCCCATTGCTTCCAACAGAACAGTGAAACCACTGTAACCAGAATATCAGAGATAACCCAGACTTCATAATAGATATGCAGAATCACATTCAACCTTGAGCAACTATAAGTTCAGATACCATACGTGCCTTTAGTTAAATAGATCCGCGTATACACGCGCTTTTCATGAAATGAACCCGCGTATACATCTGTGCATTTTTCAGAATAATTCTAACTGCCCATAAGCGCCTTTGTTTAAACCGATCTGCGTATATACGCGCTTTTCACGAAATGAACCTGCGTATAGATCTATAAAATATAAACTTTGTAGAATAGACCAGATCTATGAACTTACCCAGATTTCTTCAATTTCTTCAACAGATTTGCGCCAAGTCTTCATTACTTCTTTTCAGATCATCCTAGAGATTCATCATTTCCAGATCTAGAGATTTTGGACCTTCATCATATTCATAGGTGCATCATAGATTCAGATCTATCAATTGAGAACAGAGTTCAACCATACAGATAAACTTCAGAGTGATGTATTCATTAAAGCCCAGACACTTTCCCCACTTGCACAATGATCTTCTTCTCCTTGTATACATTTAGCCTTTGTCAATACCATGAGCCAAAACCACACCACTTTCGATGGTATTCCTGGATGGGATCAAATAGGTAATCCAACGCTCAATACAATGGTTCAATACCATGGTAATTCCCCCTGGTTTTATGAATTAAGAGCGCAATAGGGCATACGTGACTTGGCACATACTTTTCTGCGTACATACACTACTTAGCCTCAACAAACCCGCGTATGCCTTCTGACATACCTTATTCAACATTATTCTAGCACTTTCTGAATTTATTTCTTCTGCTACTTCTGAACTGATCTATAGATATATCATATTTACATTGTTTTCATCAAGGACAACTTCATCAAGCAGGTTCCATCAAAGTCAATACATTGTGTCACATTGCCAACAATCTCCTCCTTAATTCATCAAGTAGGTTTCCATCAAGGATAACATCATCAAGTATGATTCCATTAAGTACAATAGGTTTCCATCAAGAACAAATTCATCAAATAGGTTGCCATCAACTTTATCAAGTAGGTTGCCATCAAGGACAACACTCTTCATCATATTGCCAACAATCTCCCCCTTTGGACTTGATGGCAACCATGATGGTGTTTGATCATTACAGCAGATAGATTCATTGATAATAACCGTTATGCAAACATATGCAAACACCATGATACTCTCCCTCTATTCAAACACCATGTTACTCTCCCCATTTGACATCAAGGGCAAAGGGCAGATCAAAAACCAAGACAAGAGATCTGATGTGCACTGAAGGTACCTTGTTCCCCCTAAATCCATGCTGAATCTTAAAACGAATTTTTTTCAATGACTCTATGACCTTTCCTACCACCAAGGACTCAAACTTACATCAATGATCCAGCTAAGTGGATTTACATATGAGACTCAAATAACCAACCAAGTGGGTTTACACCTTTGGACTCAACTACCCAACCAAGTGGGTTTACAAATTTGAACAATCCGTTTACATGACTGAAAATTACAATTTACATCATAGGTCATAGCCTTTTCATCAAATTACAAATATGAAATTTTATAACCAATACCAATACTAGAAGACCTCAAGAGAGAGATCATATTTTAGAACCATCATAATGCCAACAATGCATTACATTCAGCAAGGCTAATGCTCCCCCTGAAGCTGTGCATCCAATGCATCCTTTCCATATGACCAAAACTTCTTCTTAGCTTGTGCAGCCCGAACACTTTCAACAGCAAGAACATCGAGGCATCTTCACCCAATGATAGAGAATGAAACAGAAATATAAGAGCTGAAACACCACCAGAGACACCAACTAGCATCAGAGAAACCAAAAAGCACCACAGCTTGTGCTGAAGAAATGCTGACCCAGAAAAATTGTCAGCAATCACCCATACGCGGTTTTCTTTGTATGAACTCGCGTATATATGTGAATGTATTTCAGGGAACCCGCGTATCCAATGTAATCTTCTGAATTTAAGAAGTTCTGATTTTCTGCACAGTAGAGACTACTCCCAGCTTCTGTCTGAGATATTCGAATGCTTCCCTGGGCAGAGGTTTGGTAAATATATCAGCAACTTGTTCTTTGGAGGGAACATACTCCAACTTCACCTTTTGTTCAAGCACTTGTTCTCGTAAGAAGTGATACTTGATGGGAATGTGTTTGGTCTTGGAATGCATAACAGGATTCTTTGAAATACTGATGGCGCTTGTATTGTCACACATAATGGAGATAGGAGGTGAACATTTGATTTGAAAGTCTTGTAAGGTTTGCATCATCCAAAGAATTTGAGTGCAACATGATGCGGCAGCTACATATTCTGCTTCTGTTGTAGATAAGGCAATAGAGTTTTGCTTCTTGCTGAACCAAGATACTAACCGGGGCCCCATATAGAATGCACCACCACTAGTACTTTTCTGATCATTGACATTTCCAGCCCAATCTGCATCAGTGTAAGCATGAAGAGTAAGATCAGCATTCTTTGGATACCATAGTCCAAAGTCTTGAGTTCCTTTTAGATATTTGAATATTATTTTGATAGCCTGAAGGTGAGACTCTTTTGGATTAGCTTGGAATCGTCCAACAATCCCAACTACATGCATAATGTCTGGTCTAGTCCTAGTGATATAAAGTAGGCTTCCTATCATAGATCTGTATTCTGGTTGATTCACCGTGGGAGAATCATCATGAGAACTGAGATTACATCCAGTTATCATTGGTGTACTTAAAGGTTTGCACTCTTCCATGCCATACTTCTTCAGAATTTGCTTAAGGTATTTTGCTTGTGACAAGAATATACCATCTGTAGTTTGATGCACTTGCAAACCAAGAAAGAATGTTAGTTCCCCAAGTAAAGACATTTCAAATTCTTGTTGCATGACAGAAGCAAATTTCTGACTCATAGATTCTTCATTGCTTCCAAAAATGATATCATCAACATATACAATCACAATCAAAAGTTTATCATTTTCAATTTTTGTGTATAAGTTGCTATCAGCAGACCCCTTTGAAAATCCTTGTTGATGAAGATATTTGTCAAGATGATAATACCATGCCCTTGGAGCTTGTTTGAGACCATATAGAGAATTTTTAAGTCTACAAACAAGATTTTCATCATTTCCCAAAATGAATCCTTCTGGTTGTTCTATATAAACTTCTTCTTCTAGATCACCATTGAGAAATGCAGATTTAACATCCATTTCATAAACTTTGATTTGTTGAAAGCTTGAAAAGGCAAGAAAAATTCTTATGGCTTCAAGTCTAGCTATAAGAGCAAAAATTTCTTCAAAGTCTATACCTTCTTGTTGAGTATACCCCTTGCAAACAAGTCTAGCTTTGTTTCTTACAACATCCCCATTCTCATTTAACTTGTTTTTGAATATCCATTTAGTTCCAATGACATTTTTGTTATGAGGTCTTGGTACTAATTCCCAAGTGTGATTCTTTTCAATTTTATGAAGCTCTTCATTCATGGCTTGAACCCAACATTCATCTTTTCTAGCTTGATTGACATTGTGAGGTTCAATAGTAGATAGAAATTCTAGATAGCTGGAAGATCCCACAAGAGTCCTTCTAGTTTGTACACCTGATCCCTTATCTCCCAAAATTTGAGATTCTGGATGATTCTTTTGAACATATCTGGATGGAGCTTTTTCAGATAAATCATCTTCAGGTTCTTCATTGGGTTCACTGTCTATATCATTGCTATTTGATGTAAAAGGACATAAGTCACCATTGTCTTCATTTGTTGTTTGTTTTTCTTCTTTTGGGGCTGCAGGAGACTCATCAATAACAACATCAATACATTCAACAATCTTCCGAAGTCTTTTATTGTAACATTTATAAGCTCTACTCGTAGAGGAGTAACCAAGAAGTATTCCTTCATCTTCTCTAGGTTCAAACTTGCCAAGTTTTTCATCATTATTTTTGATAAAGCATTTACTTCCAAAAACTCTAAAATGCTTCACAGAGGGAGAATTACCATACCAGAGTTCATATGGAGTTTTGTCACTATTTACACGAACATGTGCCTTGTTGAGAATGTTTACTGCTGTATGTGCTGCTTCTCCCCAAAATGTTTCAGGTGTTCCAGAATCATCAAGCATAGCTCTAGCCATTTGTTGAACTGTTCTATTCATTCTTTCTGCTATGCCATTTTGTTGTGGAGTTCCAGCTACAGAAAATTGTCTTTTTATGCCATGTTGTTCACAAAATTCAAGGAATTCATTTGAAGTATATTCTCCTCCTCGATAAGATCTAAGACATTTGAGTTTTAGATCTACTTCATTTTCAACCAGAGCCTTGAAGATCTGAAATTTCTCAAATGCTTCATATTTGTGCTTCAACAACCCAATCCAACACATTCTAGAGAAATCTTCAATAAATAAGATGTAATATTGTTCACCACGAGGTGAATTTTTCCTCATAGGTCCACATATGTCAGTATGAATGAGTTCAAGAGGCCTACTTGAGGATCCTTCCTTGGCATTAAATTGCACTCTGGTCTGCTTGTCGAATTGGAAAGATTTGCATATGATACTTTCAGGCAGAGTAATATTGGGAAGACCACGAACAACATTAAGTCTGCTTGATTTGTTGATTTGAGAGAAGCTTAGATGCCCCAACCTTCTATGCCATAGCCAGTTTTCTGAAGATTTACTCAAGTAACATTGTTCTTTGTAGTTCTTCAATACATATAGGTTGCTTGGAGTTCTTTTTCCTTTTATAATTTTTTTACCTGTATCAAGATTATGAACCACACATTATTTTGAACTAAAGACAACTTTAGTTCCTTGATCACACATTTCACTTACACTTAACAGGTTATGTCTTAATCCATCCACATACATGACATCATTAGCCTTCACATTTTATTTTAGAAACACAGACCCTTTTCCTTTAATTACAGTAGGAGTATCATTTCCAAAAGTAACTTTCTTTTCCTTTTCTAGTGTACTATATGCACGAAGTTTGGTTTTGTCACCTGTCATGTGTCTTGAGCATCCGCTATCAATGTACCATTTATTTTCTTCACCTTCTGCAAATAATGCTATGCCACAATTTTCAACCTGTAATTCCTTATTTTTCCATACTTTGGAGCTTGAAGGAAAATGCTCTCTTGGTTGAACTTTGCTCCTGCATTCAGATTCTTCATGCCCAAAGTTATTGCAATAAGCACATTCAACTTCATTTAGAAGAGGAGAAATTTTTTTATAGGTATTCTTCTTTGTTTCAATATCAATCCTTTTCTTTCTCGCTTCTCTTGTCATGATGGTTTTATATGCAACACATTGAACAGCTTTGTGACCAAAATTGTGACATGAGAAACATTGTCCATTGAAGAAGAAGTTTCTACGATCATGAAATCTTCTACTTGAATTTACCTGTTGATTGGTGTTTCTTTGAAAGATATTCCTGTTAGTGTTCTTTGAATTGAGATGTTCATGCTTTACCTGTAAAGATTATTTATACCCTTGCTGAGTGGCGGAATTTTGTAAACCAGCTGTAACTACTTTTAGATAATTTGGTGTTGAAGCCTGAGAAGATTCCCCGGTATATCCAAGACCTGTCTTAACAAGAGGAGAGCGTTGTACCTTGATAATCTCATTTAAGGTTTCAGATCCTTTCGCAAATCTAAGATTCAGAGTCTTTTCTTTCTCAAAATCTTTTCTTAGACTTACCACTTCACATTCTAATTTCTCAATGTGTTTCTTTGCTTCTTCAAACTGCCCTTTCAGAGTCTCTATAGTTATTTTCCTTTCTTCTAAGAGTATTTTACATTCTTCTAAGTGTATTTTGAGTTAATTGTTTTCTTCAAGAAAATCATTGTCCTCTAGAGCATCCACAAAAGTATCATTTTCTTCTCTAGATTCAAATGCCATGAGAAGTCTAAGATCTTGTTCACATTCTTCTTCACTATCAGATAACCCATCACTATCTTCATGAGTATATTAACTTTTTCTAGTGCTAGACCGATTCTTATTCCTTCTTGCTACTTCTTTCCCTTTTGCAGATATTTCTTTATAAGGACACTTAGCAGCATAATGACCAACTCTTCCACAATCAAAACATTTGAAAGGAAGCTTACCTCTGAACCGTCCTGTTCCAAGTTGAAGTTTCTTTACAAAATTTACCTCATCTTCTTCTGAGATATATCCTGATCCTTCTTCTTCTTGCACTTCTTTCCCTTTTGTAGAAGCTCTAAAGATGGCTTCTTTGACTTCAGATGGTCCTCCTCTTCTCATTTCATATGCAGTTAGTATCCCATGAAGTTGCACCACAGTAAGATTTTGAAGATCCTGTTTTTCTTCAAGAGCATAAACTTTTGACTCAAATTTTGTTGTTAGAGATCTTAAAATTTTCTCAACCAAACTAGATTCGGTTATTGTTTCTCCCAGATTTCTCATACGATTTACAACATCATCAAGACGTAAAAGAAACTGGCAATACTCTCATCACTATGCATTTTTAAATTTTCATATTCAATTCTGAGAGTTTGGAGTTTTGCACTTTTTACCTTTGCATCACCTTCATAACTTAGAATGATTTTGTCCCACATTTCCTTTGCTGTATTTAGCTGCATAACTTTGACAAATTTAGATTCAGTCAGACTTCCCGTTATAGCATTGACCACCTTTGCATTTGATTCATAATTCTTCTTTTCAGTCGGATCTGTTGGTATTGTAGCTGGATATTGATATCCTTGTTGAAAAATGGCCCATACATCTGTTCCCATAGACTGAAGATAGGATCTCATCCTTGTTTTCCAGAAGATTAAATTGCTTCCATTAAAGAGGGGAGGCTTGATAGATGTTGTTCCATCTTGATTGCTCATCTTGCTTGATCTTCCTTCTAGTGGCTAAGCTTTTTCAGAAGGACCTGCTCCGATACCAATTGTTGGGAAAGATACTGAGAGGGGGGGTGAATCAGTATCTTTATCTGTCAATCAACTTTTTCTTTTCTTTTCTTTTCTCAAAAACCCATACGCTACTTTATAGAACAAAAATAGCGTATGTACGTGGATATCCTTAAGGAAACTCGCATATGCTCAGATCTCTTATTATGAAGATAATTCTTATCTTAGATTATTGCATCATTCATTTATTAGATGTTAGTAAGCAGTAAACATGTACAGTAAGAACAGAATAAATGAACCCACATAAGCATCACACATGAACACTAGGATTTTAGGTGGAAACCCAATTCGGGAGAAAACCACCGCTGCCGTCGTCTCAGTCTTCAATATTTATTATAAATAAAACATCTTAAAACTATGTACTGGCGCAGACTCATACTAGCACGCAGGCACCCACCTACAGAAGGCTACAACCTTCTCTCGTTTACCAGCCTCTCCTGGAAGGGAGCTACAACCCCCTGCTCTCGTTTACCAGCCTCTCCTGGAAGGGAGCTACTACCCCCTGCTCTCGTTTACCAGCTACCACTGGAAGGGAGCTACAACCCCCTCGCTGAAGGCCTTAAATACCTCTGTGGACCACCGTTTCGTAATATTCAAGCTTGGATGCGGTGGGGCCCTTGTTTTTGTTTAGTTTTGAAATCTTGGCTAAGAAATTTTGAATTTTGACCCCTTTTTGAGTTGCGGTATGAATACACATGGCAACCGCGACCGCGCCGCAACTACCAGGAGTCGCGGAGCTATCAAAGCGACGCGGAAGCATGCGATAGCTGGAGAAGGAACAGGGACAAGTGCAGATGAAGGAAACACACAGCAGAAGACAGAAAGTGGAACACACAGATAACAGGAGAGAAGCCGGGAGAAGCTGAAGTAAAGCCACAGAGGAAATGATAGTCGCAAGAGCGGGTGAATAAATAACAGTCACCCGGCTGAAATAAAAGGAAGGCTGAAGAGGTTGCGAGGCTCGAGACAGGGAAAGACGCATAGAGTAGCTGCGGAGGAATCATGCATGTCCCTCCTATGGCTCCTTATCTTCTCTATTCTACCTTTCTGTTCTGAATCCATCTGTATCAGATTTGTAAGCTATCAGTGAGAATGCCATGTAATCATGTGTTTGGCCAAGAGATTAATACAATGGAAGGTTGTTGTCTCAATAAGATGTTCATGTGCTTGTAATATGTTTATACTAGTTTAAAATTTTATTTGCAAATGTCTGAATGCTTATTAAGTGATCTTGCGTATATAACTCTATATATGTAATGGATGCTCTGTCCTTCATTAGTTGCGGGTTTGTTCCTTGCCATTGATCTCATCCCCTTCTGCATGTGGTTGTGGCACGCCTCGGGTGAGACGCATTGCTCTCCAGAGCAGGGTGAAAATGCCGGCGTGTTCCTAGACTACACCGGACCCCTTTGTTGGCCACAACTCTTGAACCTGGGTCTTGTCCGCGAGACCTGACTTCTCGCCAACAAATGGTTCCGTTGCCGGGACCTGCATGTTCTGAGGGGATCTAGATCATGGTATCGAGGATTTTTGAAGGAGCGATACGACGATGGTGGGATGATCATCTTGACTAGTTCATTGCTCAGCAAGCAGAGCTGACCAAGAAAAAGGAGGCGGCGATCAAGGAGCTTGTTCTTTTCTCTGACTCAGCCAGTGATACGTACGAAATTTTCTGGGGAAGGTTCCCTACGGACCTTTACAATTGGTTGCGGAGGTTACGTGCGATGGTGCCCCAAGAAGGCTTGCGGAAGATAAACCGCAGGTGGGCGCACGAAGATCTGGTGGCACTGCATCGAGTAGACACTGAACTAACCCGCGCGGTGGATTTCTGGGTAAGGACCACGTTGGAAGGATACACTGTGGAGTTTGCTGCTAAGTGTTATCAATCCTTCTCGAAAGCCGAGGCTATTTTCCACTCAGGGCTAAGAGGGAAGTTGTTGAAGGAGGTTCCGCTGTGGATCAAAGCCCTTATGGTGGACGAAGGGTTGATTGAATTCCACAAACCGAGTATGGAAGCGTAAACCTCCCGTGCTGGGGGAAGGGTTGAGGGAACCGATGTTGTGTAGAATGTGAAAGTGGGGAGTGGGGAATGGATGTTGAGGCTGCATGCAAGTTGCGGGAGCGACGTGCGCATCGGCGGGCACAGATCGCCGATAGGTGGCGAAGAAGGGTAATGCGAGATTTGAAGAGAAGAGAGATCGAGAGGAAAAATCAGAAGGAGGCACCTCAGAGGACAGGAACTATGGGTTTGGATACCCAGGAAGAAGATGGGATAGCGGTGGAAGTGCAGTGGGTGCATGGGAGCCCAGCGATGCGAGAAAGAGAGATAGTGACTAGCGAAGATAATGGAAAGATGCGGCCCGAAGAGAGTTCCGATGATGAATGGCACGGCGTGATGCAGCGGATGTTTCAAGATCAGACGGCACCCACCCCTCCAGGCAGCCCTACTTCTCACCTTCTGCATGGCCAGGATCCCGACCTTCCCCTGGTACTGTATCAACCTTTAAGTAATATTTTTATTTAGTTACAAGCATTAAGTCAGTCATACAATAGTTCATCAGCGTCAGTAACGTCCGGGAACAGCAGCGTTACTAGTAGTGGTAGTTTTCCTTGTGGGACCGTTACGCAACCAGGACTTGGAGGATTTATCCTGATCAATTCTCCACAAGTACACATGGCTGGATCTTTCACCCGGTATCCAGAGTTCTCTAGCCAGGGCAATGATGATGTAGAGCAACACTGGTACCTGTGCGAAGCCATCTGGAGGGCTCGCCAGACGCCAGATGCAGGGAAGTTAATAGAATTCCAAACCACGCTCAGAGAGAGGGCTCTGCGATGGTTTATCAAGTGGTCCGAGGCTCATCCTAACCCCGTAATTGCGGACGTGAAGCGGGATTTTGTCCGCAAATTCAAGCTTCCCCAGACAGACCAGCAGGGCCTGTCAGAGCTATGGGAAATTAAGCAAAAGGAAGGTGAGACCGCATGGGAGTTGATGCGGCGATTCAAGGACGCGATCGGGAAACTCAGCTACCCGATCAATCCAAACCACCAGAGGGACTGGTTCATCAAGGCTTTGCTTCCCTTGACACGAACCCCTCTCACTCAACAGAAGATTGATAATCTGCAGGACGCTTTGGAGCAGGCCATGAAGATTGAAGCCATGGCGGGCTACCCCCAGGAATATCGGGGGGGGCGGCCCCGCAAGATCCTTCTTTGATAGGGTTGCAACACCAAATTGCCAGCTTGACTGAAAAGCTCAAGGAGCTTCAGCCAGTGAGACCGGCGCGACCGAATGTTTGGTGTACTCATTGCTTGGTCGAGGGCCACGTCGCAACCGAGTGTCCTCGGTTGCGTAGCGCAGGAGTAGGTCCCTCGGTTGCAGCAATCCAGGGGGGCCCACCGCCTGGTGGCGAAGCGACGATGAACCCACAGGGAGTCTACCAGCCGCAACAGACTTACGTGGGGTTCCCACCTCAACTGAGTTCCTCCACCACAGAATACTGCGAGATTTGCCAAATGCTGGGGCATCCTCCTCGGATGTGCCCGATATTACAAAAGTACTCCACGGTCCCGAATAATGTGTACTGCGAATTTTGTGTTTCCACGACTCACAACACCGAGCAGTGCAGGGCGCTCGATGCACTTGCGGATCAATTGGATCGTCCCTCCTACAGGGTGAACGAGGCTCCAAGGGGAAGAGGCAGCGGTATGCGGGGAGGCCGCACAGGTGGACGCGGTCCGGTAAAATGCTACAACTGTGACCAAGAGGGTCACGTGGCTCGAGAATGTCCCCTCCCGAGACGACCCTGGTGTTCCTAGTGCCAGGTAAACGCCCACGCCATAGAGGACTGCCCGGAGCTCATCAAGAAGTGGGAAGAACGGGCGAGGCAGAGGGGAGCGAATCTGATAAACTCAGAGCCGCAAGGGACCGCAACCCCAGAATTGTAGAACGTCGCGATCGTGACAAGGGGCGGAAAGAAGACTGGAGAGGATGCCCACGGGAAGGAGCCAGCACGAGTGGTTCGGCCGGCATCCCCGAAGAAGTTGATCAGGCCCGAAGTCCAAAAGAAGTATTTCCAGGAGGCAGTTGAGGCGTTCGCCCAGTTGCGGAACGAGGGAGGTTTGGAGGAGCCCATGCTGCCGGAATCTGGTGCGCAGAACGTCGCAGGTACTGTGGTCAAGGATTGGCTCCGGCTATTCCTCAGGATTGTTGATAACGCTGCGTTGCGGCAGCAGCTCAAGCATGCTCTGGACGGAGCACTGCAGGGGCACACAGAACTTAGAGATCCAGCGGACGCTGGCCTCAATACATGCAGCGGGTCAAGCGGAACAAGCAACGAACCGGTAAAGAATTCCGGCTTAACACGCAGGTCGCAGGGTTCCAAATCAGCGACACCATGTTGGACTTGGGGTCCGACGTCAACATTCTGCCACGAAAGACATGGGAGGCTCTTGCAAGGCCACGGCTAGCCTACTCACCAATCCAACTCAGGATGGCGAACCAGTATTGCATTTTTCCAATCGGCCAGCTCGAGGGTGTCGAGGTCGACGTTGCGGGGGTGAAGACATACACCGATTTTGAGGTTATTGATATCATGGGCGACAAGGATCCCTATCCTGCCTTACTCGGCATTGATTGGGCTTTTGAGAATTACGCTATCATCGACCTTAAGAAAGAGCTGATGATCTTTGAAGATGGGGAGGTATGGGTCACCCAGCCTCTCGACCCGTATCAGGGCCCGCGATATACGGAAACAGTGGATAATCGGGAGGATGCTCAGATGATGGACCACCTTTATCAGATGACCGCAGGACAGCGGGATGACTATATCAACCCGACCGCGACTGGCTCTGTCAGTTGGCGGAGTGTGCAGAGCTCGGAGCTCGGATCCGAACTCGCTTGGGAAGACTGGCAGCAAGGGGGGTATGAGACCACCACGCGGAGATGTGCCTCCATTGCCCAAGTCCGATGGGTAGGGACTGAAATCCGCGGATATCCCACATTGTCGAACATGCAAGCAGTCAATACTTTTATTGCCAAGGTGGAAGACCTGGTCCCAGCTGAAAGCCGGATACCACTTTTGGATGTGGCCTTGCAATCCACTTCGGCCCGATGGTGGAAAAATAACCGCAACACTCTGTTGCGATGGGAGTGCGTGGCGGATGCTCTGCGGGCACGCTTTAAAGAGGATGAAGGACCCTGCAGTACGCTTAAGTATCATGGAACTTCCGACCCGCGACACCATTTGCGGGCCTGCGAGGAACAGTGGCGTAGCACCCGGTACCCTGAGGAGCTGTGGGTCCACAGGTTTATCCACTCCCTGGGTACAATTCCCCAGGCCTGGTACCTGGAGGAAGAGCGAAAACGGGGAACTTGCTCTTGGCAGGCAGTTGTGGACAAGTTCGTTTTGAGCTTCTTGTTCGAAGGGGAGACGGCGCAGGAGTCTCAGGCCCTACAAGTAGTCAAGGAGGTCTTGTTTTTCCGCCAGCCCGAGCCTGACGAGGGCCTGGTGGTGTCACGACCTGAGGTCAGGCGCGAGTTGGTTTGCCACCGGATTGACGACGATCCGGATGATGATAGTCTGGAGGACCTCAGGCATCTTTACTTTGACGAAAATGAAGGCGAGCGGAGCATCAGTGAAGAGCCGACGACTGAAGGAGTCCACTTACAGCCGCTAAAGACAAAGAAGCTAAACATTGGAACAGACGAGAAACCTAAGCTCGCAACGGTGGGAGATTACTGGGACGAGGAAACAACAAAAGAAATTTTCAGCCTCCTCCGGGAATACGAAGATTTGTTTCCGTCCTCGGTGCGGACCTGAAGGGGATCAAGGGGGACCTAGGCGAAATGCGCATCGCGTTGAAACTGGGGGCCAGGCCGTGAAGCACCGACCCTACCGGTTGAACCCACGTATAAAAGAGAAGGTCAAGATGGAGATTGACAAGATGCTGGCTGCAGGTCTCATCTTTCCAGTAGAAGAAGCCGAGTGGGTGAGTCCCATTGTCATCCAGAACAAGAAGGACAAAGCGGAGATCCGTGTCTGTGTAGATTACCGGAGCCTGAACAATGCCTGCATCCACGACCCATTTCCCACTCCCTTCAGTGATGAAGTCCTAGATCACGTTGCGGGAAACGAAGCTTATTCATTCACTGATGGGTTTTCGGGTTACCATCAGGTGCGCATTGCCGAGGAAGACAAAGCAAAGACGACATTCACCACTGAGTGGGGATCATTCACATACCACGTTATGCCGTTTGGTCTGAAGAACGCACCGGCTGTGTTTTCCCGGATTGTCATTGCTGCTTTCCGGGAGTACATTCACAAGTTCCTGGAGGTCTACATGGACGACTGGACCGTCTACAGCCTGTTGAAGAAACACGCCTCCCTGTTGCGTATTATGTTTGACCGGTGTCGTCAACTGCAGATTTCCTTGAACTTGAAGAAATGTATTTTTGCAGTTCCATTCGGCACACTCTTGGGCCACGTGGTGTGCAAGCAAGGGGTCTGCGTTGATCCCGCCAAGGTCGCGGTCATCGTCCACATGGAGGCCCCCGAGACCGTGAAGCAGTTGCGGGCACTGCTCGGGCACACAAGATATTACAGGCGGTTTATTCACAACTACGCAAAGATTACGGCCCCTCTGGAGAAACTGTTGTGGAAGTCAGAAGCGTTCCAGTGGACGGCGGAGTGCAGGAAGGCACTTGACACATTGAAGGAGAAGTTGGCGACGGCACCCATACTTGTGCATCCTGACTGGGATAAGCAGTTCCATGTGCATATTGATGCGTCCGGTATTGCACTCAGGGCGGTATTGGCGCAACCCGGGGAGACGACAGTTGACCACCCCGTATACTTCGCCAGCCATCAGTTATCGAATGCAGAGAAGAATTACACCACGACCGAGTGGGATGCGTTGGCGATGGTGTACTCCCTCCAGAAGTTCCGCCACTATCTTCTGGGCGGCAAGTTCACATTCTTCACGGACCATTCTGCATTGAAGTATCTGGTGAATAAGCCTGTGTTGGAAGGACGGATCTGTCGCTGGCTTCTACTTTTCCAGGAATTCACGTTTGAGGTGATTGTCAAGCCTGGCAGGTTGAATGTTGGTCCCGATCATTTATCCAGGTTGGAGACGGGAGAGAATGAAGGCTCGTTGGACGACCAGCTTCCGGATGCCGACCTCTTCCGAGTAGAAGCAGTACCAGATTACCTGGCTGACATTGCCACTTATCTGACCACGGGACAATGCCCTCGGGATTACACCCCGCTCCAGAAACGCCACCTGGTTGTCCGGGCGGCCGACTACCAATTGATCGCGGGGTAGCTGTACAAACTGGGCCTTGATGAGGTGTTGCGCAGGTGTGTTCTTGACCACGAATGGGAAGCAGTGATGTGGGAATGTCACAGTGGTGTTGCGGGAGGGCATGTGGGTGCGAAACCCACCGCAAGGAAGGTGCTCCAAGCTGGCCTGTGGTGGCCGACGGTACATGCTGACTGTAAGGCCTATGTGAAGCGTTGCGATGTTTGCCAGCGGACGGGAAGGCCTTCGCACCGGGACGAGCTTCCGCTACACCCAGTACATGTGTTGCGGTTGTTTGAAAAGTGGGCTGTTGATTTCGTAGGTCCCATCGCCCCAGTCGCCAGACACTCCAAGGCCCGGTACATCGTTACCACCACAGATTACCTCACCCGGTGGGTCGAGGCGGTAGCGGTACGTGACTGCTCGGTAGAGACCGCCGCCCGGTTCATCTTTGAACACATCATCAGCCGTTTTGGCTGCCCACGGAGCTTGACCAGCGATCAGGGTATGCATTTCATTAATGCCACGGTCAAGTCACTACTGGACACATTTATGATTCAGCATCATAAAAGCAGCCCATACCACCCACAGGCCAATGGTACTGTGGAAGCATTCAACAAGATTCTCGAAAAGGGCTTGACTAAAATTTGCAATGCTCAGCGCGACGATTGGGACGAGCGTCTCCCGGCGGCGTTGTGGGCCTACCGGACCACGGTGAAACGTTTAACCAACCAGACACCATTCCAGTTGGTGTATGGCTGGGAAGCTGTGATTCCCGCCGAGTTCACGGTACCCAGTCTTCTGATCGCAACGTCTCTTCACTTCTCGGAAGAGGAGTCACTTTGGGAATGCCTCCAGGAGCTGCAGGAGCTGGACGAGGCCTGATTTCTGGCGAAATTCCACCAGAAGGTTCAGAAGGCCAAGCAGAAAGCGTGGCACGACCGCCACATCAAAACCAAAGCCTTCCAAGTTGGCGGCAAAGTTCTCCTATATGATAGCCAGTTCTAGAAGTTTCCAAGCAAGCTCCAAATGCACTGGTTGGGACCCTACTTTATCATCGAGATCCGCGACTCAGGAGCTGTTCGGTTGGCACAGCTGGACGGTACAGTTCTCCTTGGGTGGGTGAATGGTGCACGCCTGAAACCCTACCAAGAGTAGGTCCCTTTCACTTTTCATCAATAACTCTCGCAACCGAGAGAACCTGTAGAGTAGCTTAGTCGAATAACTCTCCCGCAACCGAGATGAGCATAGGGAGTCTTTTCCGTTCATAGGCACTGTGTCAAATAACTGGTCAGTTGCGGGTACCTCACCGCAACCGACTGTGGTCGGGGCGGACCAGTCCAGCGTGTCACAGTGCCAGTCCAGCGTGTCGTTCACGTAGGATCCATCCCCGTGCCAGTGTCAGTCCAGGTCATTTCCGTCAGTCCTTTTGTCAGTCCGTAGGATCGCTCAGATTTGCTTCATAAATTACCATAAGTAGACAGTAATCATACCGTAATCATTTGCCATCACCCGCAGTTCCCTCAGCCATCACGTCTGCCCATCTCCCCATGACGCTGTCAGCAACTGTCAGATTACACACAGGCATGTGATTGATCGCACGATTATCGTAGGCAAGAAAGATAGCAAGAATTAATTGTCGTTATGGAGTCTCATCAACTCCGCTCATGCCAGTAGATGACATAACTTGCATGAAGACTATCAGCATGAGAATGACGGACCAGTTCAATTTGGAAATTACAGCGACTCCAGAGAAATTGCAGCCTCAAAGCGCACCGCACCCAGAAGGAAACTCTAGAAGAATCCTCCAAGTTTACCAGCGCCGCGCCAAGATGCCGAAGGCTCCCTTATCAGTTCCTGAACCAGTGTTAGACAGCCGAATCCACCGAACAGAGTCATTGATTGGGAAGTATGATAGCATAGTGATGATGGACGCCAATCTGTCTGACCCAGCTGAATTCCCCCACCTCCATTGGCAGACCTACATGGAGCATCATTACACACCAGGCAGTAGCTCCAACAGCCAGATGGGACCAGAATTCAGGGGCCTCCAATAGTCGTCCTTGATGAATATGAGGACTCTTCCAGTTTTTGGAACTACGGGACCGGCCCTGCAATGCACCCGGTTCCTCCTCAGTCGGATACAGAACGGGTCCCTGTGGCTCAATGAGGAGATTCCAATTCATGCTGAAGACATTCATCGGCTTACAGGGCTATCTCTGAATGGCGCGGATGTCTCCGTTGCCGGCCAAACATCCTCCAAGCGCACCCGAAATTCGGGTGACTCAGACCTGTACACCAAGTATGGCACTCGCCGGGGGGGCAAAGGTGCCAAAATTGATTTGATCAATAAGCCAGAAATTTGGTTCGCTTGCTACCTTATCGCTAGCAAGATGATGTGGCACTACACGAAGGGAGAGTGCACCTTGGATACAATCTCCATTGCGGAGCACTGTATCCAGGGCGTCAGGCTGAATTGGTGCTCTTTTGTGCTAAAAGAACTCTTCGCGGCCTGCGAAGAGAACTACAAGCGTACCACCATTTTCATTTACGGTTACTTGATTTTAGCCTTCGCCATGTGGAAATGGCACCTTCCTCCTGTCCGGATGCCAGTGGAGACTACCGCGAGCCAGCCTCTCGCAATGAAGTACACCCCCTGGCAGGTGTCCTCAGACCCCAGCACCAAACAGGTGAATGCGGCAGCGTTTCGGGCGTGGTACAGGTTGATAACAGATGTGGTGGCTAACTAGCAACGGGTGCCCAGGCACCTGTTGGATGAGTATAGTGAGCAGGTGTGGTTTGGGGTAAGCCACAGGCACACTTACCTCCGACCAACCTGCGTGCCGGAAGCCACCTTCCACATGGCGCCCCTCAGATTCCAGTTGAATGATGACACTTTCCACCGCGAGGTCTCTGCGTGGCTGGGGGTCACCAAGCACATCCGCGACGGGATCCCCCGATATAACTTTGAGCGGATGATGCCGGCACAGCGGCCTGCCGCGACCGGTGCAACGAGATCCTCACAAGTTGTGGCGGGACCTCCACAGGATGCAGTTGAGACCGCACATGACCTGCCCGAATCACTGGTCCCCATCGTACAACACCTCAATGCCCAGGTACGATGACTTAACGTGGTAACCCAAGTTGCTTCAAGTGGTGCCCCTTTATTTCCCTCATTTTCTGAATTTCAGATCGGTCGGTCTCTTGCTCCCTCCAATACCGCCCCTCTCATTTCTCCCATCCCCACCAACCTATTCACCTCTACCATCCCTATCATCACACCGATAGGTGAACCGGGCCCAGAACCTGATCCATCAGACCCCCCTCCATCCAAGAGGGCCCGCATTGCTGTCACCGATCCAGTGGTGGATCTTACCGACGATGATCCACCATCCACTCCACTCCCAGGAACGTTGATTCCGGAGGAACCCCTGATCGATCCGTCAGAGTTCCTCAACATTCATCTCCCCCATACCTCTCTCACCCCGTCCACCGCTCCCTCCACCGGCCGTCCACCTGCCACCTCCTCCAATCCATCCAACTCATCGGCCACTGTATCAGATCCTCTCATCCGGGAACTTTTCGGAGGCGACCATGGGGTGGAATTCACCTCCAGTACTGAAGCCGTAGTACCACCGGTTGACCCCGTGGCCACACCCCAGGATCCTCCCTCTGCTATATCTACCCGGCTGACAAATGTTGGGGCTGATTCGGCTGACCCTCCCCTGGACCAGACCACGCAGCAAGACCGGCCAGAGTCTGATATGGCCACCTCAATGCAGCAGCAGACGCCGGTCCATCCTCCTGAGACCTCAAACCGATCAGTGGCCAGTGGCCAACCTTCGCAGGAGCGGGTGCCGGAGCAGGGCGTACCCAGCACGACCAATGCAGAAACATGGGGTACAGCACAGCTGTACCTACTCATTCAGCGGGCGGCCCTAAAGGCCAAATAGATTCACTCAGAGCTGGAGAAACGGTGTACCGAGTAGCACAACCAGATCACGGCGCTTACTGAACAGCGCAATCAGCTGACTAGGGAGAAGACCTACCTACAGGAGCAGGTCACCATTGCTGCTCAGGCGTTCTCCCACTTATGGCCCGCTGCAAGGGCTCGTTATGCCCCACTTCCTGCCAATATAGCGGAGGATAGTGTAGCAATCCAGGCTCACCACCTCAGGACTGTTTTCACTGATCTATGCAGGGAGAACTAGGAACTCCAAGCGGCGTTAGCCGCATGGCCTACCCTTCCGGATCCACAGATTTTCCACTCAGAACAGGTGACTGCCAAGCAGACTCAGGCAGTTAGTATGTAGGTGACTCTCCATTCCACTGCGGGCAAGGCTTACGCCCTTCTGCGAAGTCTGCAGGAGTGCTCACTCACTCTCACTGTCAAGACACAGCCTATCTCTGCCCAGCTGCAACAAATTTCCCGTGAAATTCAAGAGACCGCGGACCCAACATGGTTAGATCAACTTTATGCCCAGGCGGACGAGCTTGAACTTCAAATGCAACAGACTGAGGCTGACTTGGCAGCGGCCAAACAAGTCATTCGGGAAATTTGTCCGCCCATCCGAGCCCGTGCCAAATCCATACAACAGCTGGATGCCAAGGCCGAAGCCCAGCTTTCCATGCTGTTCAGGGCTATCCCGACGACTATAGACGAGGCCACCACCACCCGGATCTCTGAAGAAGCCGACTTGCTTATGCAGGAATGGCAGCAAGCGGTGGCGGACTTCACCGGGCTTAGAGATACAGCGCTCCGCAGGGTCCCGGAGTTGGGGCCCTTGTTTGAACAACCGCTTGGTGGAACACAGCAGGAAAGGGCGCGGGGTGAAGGCACAGCAGAACAGAACACGGGAGCCAGCGGAGCAATGGAAGTGGAGACTGTTATTTGTGATTGACTAAGAGACGAATCAAGGAATTGTGGTCGGGGCCTCTTGGGGCCCTTGTTTTTGTTTAGTTTTGAAATCTTGGCTAAGACATTTTGAATTTTGACCTTTTTTTGAGTTGCAGTATGAATACACATGGCAACCGTGACCACACCGCAACTACCAGAAGTCGTGGAGCTATCAAGGTGGCGCGGAAGCATGCGATAGATGGAGATAGAACAGGGACAAGTGCAGATGAAGGAAACACACAGCAGAAGACAGAAAGTGGAACACGCAGATAACAGGAGAGAAGCCGGGAGAAGCTGAAGTAAAGACACAGAGGAACTGATAGTCGCAAGAGCGGGTGAATAAATAACAGTCACCCGGCTGAAACAGAATGAATGCTGAAGAGGTTGCGAGGCTCGAGACAGGGAAAGACGCACAGAGCGATTGTGGAAGAATCATGCATGTCCTTCCTATGGTTCCTCATCTTCTCCATTCTGCCTTTCTGTTCCGAAATCCATTTGTATCAGATTTGTAAGCTATCAGTGAGAATGCCATGTAATCATGTGTTTGGCCAAGAGATTAATACAATGGAAGGTTGCTGTCTCAATGAGATGTTTATGTGCTTGCAATGTGTTTATGTTGGTTTAAAATTTTATTTGCAAATGTCTGAATGCTTATTAAGTGATCTTTCGTATATAACTCTATATATGTAATCGATGCACTGTCCTTCATGGGTTGCGGGTTTGTTCCTTTCCATTGATCTCATCCCCTTTTGCATGTGGTTGTGGCACGCCTCGGGTGAGACGCACTGCTCCCCAGAGCAGGGTGAAATGCCGGCGTGTTCCTAGACTACACCAGACCCCTTTTTTGGCCACAACTCTTGAACCTGGGTCTTGTCCATGAGACCTGACTTCTCGCCAACATAGATGATATTGTAAATCGTATGAGAAGTTTGGGTGAAACCATAACCGATACTACTCTGGTGGAAAAAGTCTTAAGATCTTTAACTTCAAAATTTGAGTCAAAAGTGTCAGCTATTGAAGAAAGGCAAGATCTGCAAACTCTTACTATTGTTCAACTACATGGTATTCTGACTGCATATGAAATGAGACAAGGAGGTCCCTTTCAAATCAAAGAAGCTGCTTTTAAGGCATGTGCAAAAGGAAAAGAAAAGGAAGTTGTCAAGGAATCAAGTTATATATCAGAAGAAGAAGAAGAAAATTTTGTAAGGAGGCTCCAATCAGGTACTGGAAGATTCAAAGATAAGCTACCCTTCAAATGTTTTGATTGTGGAAGAGTGGGTCATTATGCTGCTAAATGTCCTTATAAAGAATTTGAAAAGGGAAAGAGTTATTATGCAAATGAAGATAATAATGAAATGTCAAGTGAAGATGAAGAAGATTCTGACCAAGATCTGCTAGTTCTCATGGAAAAGAAGAAAAATAAGAAGGCTACTCAAGAAAATAAGATATCTCAGAAAACATGTGCAGCAGAAAATGAAGAAGAAGAAACAGGTATTGATTGTTGTTCCTGTAATACACTCACTTGTGCATGCAATGATGAAGATAGTGAAAGTAACAGTATAAGTCTAGAAGCAAATCTCAAGATCAATGATGAAAGTAATTTTTGGGATCAATTTAAAAGGAGGGAATCTATCCTCAAGGATGTGATCTCTAGATTGAATGAACAGATAGAAACAATGAAGGGATAGATAGAAATGTATCAAAGACTGCAGGACAAAGTAACCAATCACAGTGAAGGACTTGAAGCAGAAATCATCTCTCTGAAAGCAGACCTTGAAGCATCAAATAAGAAGAATGAAGAACTTCTACAATCATTTGAAAAGGAAGGACGTGAAGCAGGAATCATCTCGCTCAAAACAGATCTGGAAAAATCAAATAAGAAGAATGAAGAACTTTTACAAATCTTTGAAGAGCAAGAAAATGGGTTGAAAGAAGAGATATTAAATTTGAATGATCAAGTAGAAGAAGGAAAAAGGGTTGAAGAAAGCATGATGAAGCAATGCCAAAAATTGGAAGTTGAGGTAAACATTCTCAAAGGTAAATTAGAAGAAAAGGATAAACTCTTGAGGTTTCAAGATAGTACTAAGATTCTTGACAATATTCTTATTAGTCAAAGGTCTCCTTCTGTTAAACTTGGTCTTGGTTTTCATGAAACTGTTAAAGGAGAATCTAGTTCACAAGGAAGTTCTAAAGATTCAAAGGATATCAATGCAAAGCCTGAAGTGTTGAAAGAAGCAAAAGGTCAACCGAAAATCATGAATTCTCAAAGGAAATCATTCAATAATGTTGAATGCTTTAAATGTCATAATCATGGACATGTTACAGCCAATTGCAGAAGCAGATTGTTTCAGCCACAAACAAATAGATCCTACATAGAAAGGTACTTTGGTTTCTTCAAGGGATATTGTTTTTCATGTAACAAGTATGGACATAAAGCAGCTGATTGCAAAAGAAGGAAGATTAGAAATACTCATTATGATTCTTATGCTTATTTCTCCAGAAACGTGAGATTTTATTCTTGTAACAAGTATGGACATGTAGAAAAAGAATGCAGGTTGAACAGATCTGAGAAAGTGGACAATTTTCAGCACACAATTAGAAAGTTCAAGCAAATTTGGAAAAAGAAGGAGGACCGGTCAGAAACGTAGGGAATATTGACCCTACTTTAGTCATCAGCTTCTGAAGCTTACTTCTCTTAATGACTGCAGAAGTGATGTGAGATACATTATGGAGCTTAGTAATGTATCGTCACAGGGGGAGCAATGTATGATGATTCTCATGGTTGAATTGGCAAATCTGGTTATGATTATTGCTGACAGAGCATCTGACATGAAGAAGACAAGTACAGGAAGGACAAATTCAGGGGGAGATGGAGGAATGTGAAATTTTCTATAATTAACTTTCCATATGCGAGTTCAGTGAACTAAAGCCACGTATACACGGGAGTTCCAGCAGACACAGTCGTGTATGCATTGATGATAAGAGAATTGGGATGACAGCTGAAGATCAGGAGCAGAGGTTTAGGGGGACCATCAGTCTGACTGCTAATGATTGTACTGTTAGCATTATTCTGGTTATACTCATGCTAATGAAATGATACATGGTTTCTTATGTTGAAGATTATGTATGAGCCCGGATTGCTTATTTGATGAAGAATATCTTTTGGAAATGATGAAAGTCTTATGATTCGGAGATCCGGATAGATCATGCAGAGATTGTTGTTGATGACTTGCTGTTAAAATTATTCAGATTGCACAAGCTAAGGAGGAGCCTTGGACATATGGAAAGGATGTCTGGATGCACATTTTTAGAGGGAGCACTAGTCTTGCTGAGTATAATGCATCGTTGGCATTATGATGATTCTAAAATATGATATCTCTCTTGAGGTCTTTCTGGTATTGGTCATAAAAAGTCATACTTGTAATTTGATAAAAAGGTCTTGTTGAGACCCATGATGTAAAATTGTAATATTCAGTCATGTAAGGACTTGTCAAAATTTGTAAACCCACTTGGTTGGGTATCTGATTCAAATTTGTAAACCCACTTGGTTGGGTAGTTGAGTTGAGATGTGTAAACCCACTTGGTTGGGTATTTGAGTCTCATATGTAAATCCACTTGGATGGATCTTTGATGTAAGTATGAGTCATTGGTGATAGGAAGGTCATAGAGTCATGTACTTCATTGAAAAATATGTTTGTAGGTTCAGCATGAACTCAGGGGGAGCATGGTCACTTCAGTGTACATCAGATCTGCAGAACGCTTCCTTCTACAAAAAAAAAAAAAAAAACCTTGTGTTGGTTTTGGTGCGCCCTTTGCCCTTGATGTCAAAGGGGGAGAGTGACATGGTGTTTGAATAAAGAGAAAGAATGGTGTCAAGAGTGACATGGTGTCATTATATTCTTAATGTATCTATCTGTTGTGGTGATCAAACACCATCATGGTTGCCATCAAGTCCAAAGGGGGAGATTGTTGGCAATATGATGCTGAGTGTTGTCCTTGATGGCAACCCACTTGATGAAGATGATGGAAACCTACTTGATGAAGTTGTCCCTGATGGAATATGTCTTGATGAACTTGTTAAATGATGTAAATATGATGTATATACAATGAGTACAGAAGGTAATGATGGAAGGAATCTCAGTATGTGCTAGAACATGATGAAAAGAGTATGTCTCAAGGCATACGCGGATTTGTCTAGACAAAGTAGCGTATGCACGCGGGAAATAACGTGCCAAGTCACGTATGGGAAAAAGCGCTCTAAATATGTAAAACCAGGGGTAACCACCATGGTATTGAACCATTGTATTGAGTACTGATTCGTCTATGTGACCCCGTCCACGAATACCATCAAAAATAATGTGGTTTTGGCTCATGGTATTGATAAAGGGTAAACCTATATAAGGAGAAGAAATTCATTGTGCAAATGTGGGCAAGAAGTCTGAGCTTGAATGAATACTTATCTCTGAAGCATATCTGAATGGAAAGGGTTACAGTTGAATGAAAGATCTGAATGTATGATGCACCAATGAAGAAATGATGAAGAAGGGAATCTAGATCTGGAATGTATTTGTATCTTCTAGATCTGTTTATGGAATGATTAGATCTGAGATGAGGCAAACATCTGTCTAAAGTAAAGGGTTAAATCTGAACTGAATATCTAATCTGAAGAAGTATGTTGCTTTATAATTTCCGAAGATATATATGCTAGTTTCCCGCAGTGGAAGCGCGTATATACGCGGGTTGGATAAAGATGAAGCGCGTATGGGTTGTGAAATCAGTTCTGAAGTATGTACAGAAGTATACGCAAGTTTATATGCATGGAAGCGTGTATATACACGGGATCAGTGAAAGGAGAGCGCGTACGAAAACTTGGGTTTTGCTGAAGTATGAAAGGTGAAATGTCTGATCTGTTCTACTGTGTTACTGCTATCTGTATTCTACAATTATGGGTTGTCTAAATTGATAAGTATCATTTTTGATGTATGATTGAGCTTAAATGTGTGGAGTGGGTCCAGTCTGAAAATATGATGAAACGTGGCCTGCAAGTTGTGTTCTAAAGGAAGCTTTGGATCCAGTGTGAAAATTGATGAAACGTGGTCAATGGTGGTGCTGAGGGTTGTAGCCTTCAGTCAGGGGGTTGTAGCTCCCTTCTAGGTGAGGCTGGTAAACGAGAGCAGGGAGTCGTAGCTCCCTTCCAGGAGAGGCTGGTAAACGAGAGCAGGGGGTTGTAGCTCCCTTCCAGGAGAGGCTGGTAAACGAGAGAAGGTTGTAGCCTTCTACAAGTGGGTGCCTGCGTACTGGTATGAGTCTGCGCCAGTACATAAGTTGTAAGATGTTTTCTTTATAATAAAATATTGAAGGCTGAGCAACGGCAGCGGTGGTTTTATCTCGACTTGGGTTTCCACCTAAAATCCTAGTGTTCATGTGTGATGCTTATGTGTGATGGTTTATTCTGTTATTACTGCACATGTTTACTGTTAACTAAACATCAGAAGAATGAATGTTGCATAAATCTAAGTAAAGATTTAATTGCATAATAAGATATCTGTGTATACACGAGTTTAATGAAGGAGATCCGTGTATATACGCTAGTTGGCTTCATCAAAATAGCATATGGGTTTTGAAGTGAATGCACTTAGAAAAGTGTCGCCATTGCGACGTTTGGAGGAAGACGTCGCACTGGCGACACTATGGCCCAACACGTCGCTATTGCGACGACTACAAGTGCGACACAATGTCTAAGTGTCGTAATTGCGACGTTTGGAGGCCTTCGTTGCAATAGCGACGCCTTTTCCGCCGTCGGTATAACGACACTGATATGCACGCTAAAATACAAAAACGAAAATTATATGCACGCTACATAAAAATGATTTTATTGTTTCGTATCCGTCGCAATAGCTATATTAACGTCTGATATCACGCGCGCATCCGCCCTCGGCTCGGCAACAATATTTCACTTCTGGTACTGCATCTTTCTCAGCTTTCGCCGCCGTTCGCCTCGCCTCTCAGAACAACATTCACCTCGCCTCTCTCAGTTGCAAAATGGTAAGTTCTTACTGCAGGCCCTTCCTCCTATAGTAGGGTTGACTCTATTTGGGTTTTTTTTGTCAATTCCATTGGATTGTGTTAGGCTGTAGGGTTCTCTCTAGATGTCAAGAATCAAGATTCAATACCCTCTATTATCTTCATCACCCAATACAAGATTTAAATTTTTTCCCAAAGAAACGCTTATTAATTTGGCAGCCATTATTTCTCCCTGCTTTAAAAACCCTACATTTAAATGAAAACAAGCATTGCATTTCAACTACAAAAATCTATTAGTGTTCAAATGTACATGTGTGCTACATTAACGTCTGATATCACGCTCGCATTCGCCCTCCTCTCTTGCAGAACAGCATTCGCCCTCAGCATTCACCCTGAGCTCTTGCAGAACAGCATTCGCCCTGAGCTCTTGCAGAACAGCATTCACCCTCAGCTCTTGCAGAACAGCATTGGCCCTTAGCTCTTGCAGAACAGCATTGGCCCTCAGCTCTTGCAAAATGGTAAGTTCTTACTGCAGGCCCTTCCTCCTATAGAGGGTTGACCCTACAGCCTAACCAAATAGCTCCACTTGAGAAAACTTTTCATAATCTTGGGGTTGGATATACTGCAGAGCAAACAATTGTAGTTATCATTCGTGCTCCAATATATTAATATACTTTTTACATTGAACTGAAGAAAGGGAAACAAGCAAATGCTAGCCATCATACAATGCTTTTACATAAGAGTTTTGAGTGACATACTTGAAAAAAGAACTCATCGACTGATATTTATAATCATTTGAGTTATTCAAGTTAAACACAATGTCAAGAATCAAGATTCAATACCCTCTATTATCTTCATCACCCAATACAAGATTTAATTTTTCCCAAAGAAACGCTTATTAAATTGGCAGCCATTATTTCTCCCTGCTTTAAAAACCCTACATTTAAATGAAAACAAGCATTGCATTTCAACTACAAAAATATATTAGTGTTCAAGTGTACATGTGTGCATCACTTGTGTAGGGTATTCCTTTTCCACTTTCACATTATCCAAGAATGTGTGCAGAGTAGTTCATATTTTTTGTGATTTAGATTATCTTGAAAAAGGAAAGGTAAATTATTTCCCATGGAAAAAGAAGGTTTTCCCTTTTTACTACTGGAAATGGTACAAAAAAGTTCCATTTCTACCAAAAACTCCTATGAAACAGGAACCAAATAAAGGCCATGTCCTCAATGGACATCATTTGGCTTTGAAAATGGCCATTGCACGTGTTGTTTCTTATATTACAGCACGATAGTTTCTTAGGTCATTTCTTGTTTCTTGAGATGAAAAACAACCAAAGAAATCGTGAAGATCCTTTTAAGAAATAAATGACCATTTCTCAATCATATCTCAACTATTTTTTATTTTATTCAGCGGTTGCTTACTTTGAGATAAATTTGACACTTTTATAAGGAATATAACATAAAAACACAAAATGGGAAGGAATTGATGATGTAGATGACCTTTAGTTGTTGTCAATTAAGAATTGATAATACACGATGCATGTTTTGTACTACAAACTAGATTCCTTCCTGGAGTTAGGACACAGAGTATTGAATCAAATTTGTAGTTTCTAACTTCTTGTATTGGTTCATCAATCTTGAAATTCATACATTGCATGTCTTCATTGCTTCATGTTTGAATAATTTGCATCATATCGTACAATAGGAAATTAGGAATTATGATTATTATTACTTTATGGATCTGTTAAGTTACTTTTAATTTTTCATGGTTTAGTGTGAAATTATTCTAGTCCCCAAACACATATAATCAAGGAATTATAACGTGATTTCAAACATTAAATATCAACAAAATCGTTTAAAGGATATTTAAAGGAAAAAGGTGATGGAAGATAGAAAGTGCCTTACTTAAATGCTCTAAGGATTTTTCAATAGTTGCTCCAAAAGCTTCACTTCAAGGCCCTTCAAGATCATCTCCAACAATGCTATACCATCAGCTTCAACAATGTTGCTCCAAAAATGTCCTCAAGGTCTTCAAAACAAGTTTACTAGAAGTTGCTCCAACAATATATTCAATAAGGTCTTCATTGTCAACTCGTCTCTTGTTTGGGTGCCTTAATGTGCAATGACATGTTTCCAGGACTGAATTCAATGCAAGGCATATTTAAAACTCTAACTCTGTCTTCCGGTGTCTTATTAGAAATTATTTCAGTTTTCATTTTGTGTTTTCAAGTTAGATATTGTTTTCAAGTTTTTACATTTATAATTTTATTGCAATGTGGTAGACTGATCAGAGCAGTGCAGGAACAACCCCGAGACAGGATGATCGCGGAAAGAGGCCAACGAAAGAACATGTAAAGTGCCAGCATTGCTCTATCTTCAGGTATTTTAGTTATTTACATAATTGAAATAATATTAATTTTGTTCAAATATGCATACACCTAGCCATGGTACGCCTGATGATTCCCTCTTTGAGGAAGAGCTTTCTTCATCCCTATCTCCAGTGTTCTTGTTGCGAAAAAGGCACGAGATGCAAGGTCGGAATTTAATACTTTGATAGACGCGCCTCAAACACCTGAAACAGAAGAGAGGATAAAAAAACTTATGAGCCAGCTAGAAACATATCAGGTAATAATAAAAAGTCAAAAGGATATTTTTTTTGTTATGCATGAGATGAATTGTGATAGTTTGATTTTTAATTTTTACATTGACTAAACTAACAAAAAGTTCTTTTGTATGTAGCATTTTCTGGCACTTGCTGAACCCGGTGTTGGTGGTAGTGGGACACAAGGGCAAGAGATTTCCCAGCAACCCTCTCGTACACCTTCTAGTCCTTTAGGTGCCAACCAAGAAACACACCCTGCCCAAGCAGACACCCAGCCAACCGCTGAATGTGTTGGCAATGATGAGGCTGATATGGCCAACTACATTATTGCGTTTCCTAGAGCTACATGTGTCAGCTCCACAGGGACCATTAATGGCACGTTGTTGGTGAACGATGAGGGTGTCCCTATAAAGCATGTACAACTCCCAGGTAAATTTTAATATTTTAACTATTTCATGTACTTTATCTAAAACATATTTATCACGATTTTTATTTTTAAATTAATGATAATATCTTTCTTTTTTTTTTCTTTTTTTCTTTTTTTTTTTTTCTGTGTAGGAAACAATGAGTTCTACAGGTATCTGGAAAGCCATGCGTTGGTAATTTTTTGCCCAACCATACGCACAGGGTGGAATTCCCAGAGTTCCAACCTGAAAAAAGAACTTCTAGATTATCTAGAAACCCTTTTTGGGGTCGGCATATTTGACATAACAGCGGTGGCTCGGGTAGCCGGCAAATATTTGAAATATACCAGGGACACCTATAGGACGCAATTGCAATTTAACTCTAGATATGAGCATCCTCTCACAGTTCCAGAGAGTGAGTGGAGAGCACTCATCCATGACGGAAAAGAGAAAATGGCAAAGAAAGAAGGAAAAATGCCAACTGGACCTGCAAGGTAAATTACAACTTTAATTCAATAGCTTTAATTTTCTCTATGTCTAAAATAAAAGTGTGCTACGTCATATCTGAATTTAATCTTTTGATGCTAGGTTGCCTGACACCTCAAAGGAAACCAAAGCTAGGATTGAAAAAAAGGGCCATCACAAGCTAGGCCAGGGCGGCTACTTGAAATTGGCCGCAAGAATTGTAATTAAGTAGCTAAACATCTTATAATTAATCGTATCGCCTTCCAACGTTTTTGTAATCCTATCAAATATGATTAAAAATACACAATCATATGTAATGTAGGGTGATGAATTCGGAACAGAAACTACAGAGGAAGATAAAAATATCGCTTTCCATTTTGGCTATCAAGCCGTAGTTGAACGTCGCAGAAGCTTGGGGCAGGTCCCAAGATCCAGAATGCCTGATAAGGTAAAACATTAACCTTTCAATATGTTTGTTTTCATCCATAAATTTAATGTCTAACAAATTTGTTTAAATCAGGGGAGCAACACTACCGACGACGCAAATAACCCAGTTTTAGAGCCAAATGTAGATGATCCTCACGTGCAACCCGATCATTGTAGTAGGGACCAGGCCGACAATGCTACTATCAGTGAGGGCCGTGATGGTAATTAATTTACACTTATAATCTTTTCTAATTATACCTTGATGGTTGTCCTTATAACGTTTTTTGTTTAAATGACAGTGAATGTTTCCCTTCAGGATCTTACCACCAGAGAGGAAGACAGGGCAACAGTCCCAACGGTGACAACTGGTGCACCAGGTAAATAATCTCATTGCAATTTTTTTATTAAAATTACCAAAATAGTTCAATGATATTTAAAAACTGACAATTAAAATTTAATATTATATGTTTTTGTAGGCGATGCCCCGTCACTGGATGAGACTAGACATCGTGACTACGCAACTAGGTCAGCGGCGACAACTGGTGCACCAGGTAAATAATCTCATTGCAATTTTTTTTATTAATATTACCGAACTAGTTCAATGATATTTAAAAACTGAAAATTAAAATTTAATATTATCTATTTTTGTAGGCGATGCCCCGTCACTGGATGAGACCAGACATCGTGACTATGCAACTAGGTCAGCGGCGACAACTGGTGCACCAGGTAAATAATCTCATTGCAATTTTTTTTATTAATATTACCGAACTAGTTCAATGATATTTAAAAACTAACAATTAAAATTTAATATTATATGTTTTTGTAGGCGATGCCCCGTCACTGGATGAGCCCAGACATCGTGAATACGCAACTAGGTCAGCAGTGCGGGTCGAAAGGCACGAAACAGGAGCAGAGCATGATGATATTGATGATGTAATTAGGAGCTTTAAAAATAGGAAGAAGAAAAAGAAAATTCGATAATGTAAAATATTGTATTATTATAAGACAAACGTTACCAATGACCATACTTGGAACGTTTTTTGCATTATATATAAAACTCATTTATCATACTATTTTTATGTTAAGCATTAATTGCAATGTTTCCTTGCATACTTTTTGTTGAATTGTTTTTTTATTAGTTATTGAATATTTTTTTTATGCTCATGAAAGTAAAAAATGAAATATAGATTGGGTATTGGGGAATTGAGAGTGATGTGAGGGGGGGCGGGAGGGGCCATAAGAGCTTCCACCTTCACGTGGTTGGCCCTGTTTAGTAGAGAATAATTTATTGGAGCGATTTAATCTTGGAGCAAACCTCCCTCGATCCAATGTAGCAACAAAAAAGTCACTGTTGACTTAGTTGCTACTCTTTCAGATCGTGGGAGGCTTGTTCCAAGTTCATGTGACTCCAATAAATTGTTCTTGAAACGAAGAGGGGCTTATTCAGGTATGTTTTGACATTTTCAACATATGTTCTAACATTATCATAAGAATGCATCTTAGAGTAAAAAATACTACATCAATTACTTGTATTTATTGTATAGATAATGATGGATTTTGATTGACTTGGAAGTGCAGGTACAAATCCTCTTGCATCATGAGCAATACAAATTGTCAACCAGGGTCATGTCCAGGATATTTTTGCTTGTGCGCTTGACCAGGTTCGTAATGTCACATTTTGTAAGTTCCTTTACAGTTCATAATTCAATATTAAGTTTGTTCATGATTATTATCTAGGTTTTTTGTATGTGTTTTTTCATCTATTTGATTGTAAGCAACTCTGCATGTTTCATGTTGTTCACTATGATTTCTCCCATTACCACTCCCAGGATGAATCCAAATTTATTGTTACATAGGTTACTTTATTGTTACTATGATTTCTCCATTTACGATTTCATAGGTTACATCATGTAAAGTTGTCAATCTCAAGTTGGTGATGAGCTTTAGTTCTCCAGATTTGGGGCTTTTCTGATATTTTATCCCTCATGTCATTCCCGCATCACCTCGTTGTTTGAGCATGCCAATTTTCTACCACTTGTACCAATTGGCACATGTCAATCTCTGAGTGGTGCCACATTTCACCTATTTTCAGTGAGAGTTTAGGGTTTCTCTAACATAGCTTCAGAAATCCGATTCAGTGCCTGCTTGAATATTGTCACATAATACTCATGGTTTGGATTGATGAGCATGTTCTTAATGGTTGGTTGATTCATAAGAACCACCCATATAGTCATCTTGAGATATTTCAGAAGGTTTCTCAGGTTTCCTTTTTCACCGTTTCTACTGGGTGGGATGGTGTGGGGTGATCCATCAATACTGGTGCTCTTGTAGTAGGGAATTTGTTTTTGGGGATATAAAGGAGCATTTGATGTAGATATCCCATTGGATGCATTCATAGATGGGCACGAGAGGTCAAGAATTTAAATTAAAAATATGCAACCTCTAGCATTGCAACCTGAAGGCCGCGAGAGACACTGGTTAAATATTGTTTTGTGGTGGCCTTAATATAGTCGTGATTTCATTCTATTATCTTAATGCAAATATATAGTCCGGTCTCATTAAAATGAGGATTGTGGTTGTATTTCTCTTTGGTTGTTTCTCTCTTAATGCTCCAGAAGTTGCCAAAAGTTGCGATAGTTGTTTAGTTTCCCTGTTACAACTTAAAAGTGGTTTTTAGCAATGGGAGTCATGTTTTTTAAGGTTCATACTAATATGAAGATATTGTAATTCTATATTCAGGATAAGAGAAGATGGCCTCTGCTTTGGGCAGCATGACAACAATTGCCACATCTACCTCATTGGGTAACAATGGAAAGGGGAAGAAGTTGGGTGCAATGTTTGATAATTATGGCAGACAATTGTCTTCTCTTTCAGCTTTTTCACCCATTTCCTTTAATCGCTCAAGCAGAAGAGGGACTCTGAGATTACGCGACAGAGAGAAGGTAGTTAATACAAGAGCTATGGAAAAGGAGTTGTACTTCAACAAGGATGGCTCAGTGACAAAAAAATTGCAGGTCAGAGAAAAAATTATGTTTAAAGGAAGGTCAACTGCACGTGAAACTTCACTGCGGTGGATCTTTCCTTGTCCACTTATATTCGATTTTAATGTGTTATTTTAATTTTTCATGGAGGGTTGTTTTGGCATATGGTCTGGCATTCAATTGCACACTTACTGAAAGCATTGTCAATTTGTCTTGCAGGCGGTGTGAACAAACTTGCTGATCTTGTTGGAGTCACCCTTGGGGCGAAGGGAAAAATGTTGTCTTCGAGAGCAAGCATGGTTCTCCGAAAATAGTTAATGATGGTGTGACAGTAGCTAAGGAGGTAATTTGTAGATGTGTGCTCTGGTTTTCTTTTTAACGTTGTATTAGTTCCCCCTCTTAAATCTCTTAGATTTGGTAGGCATAATTTGAAAACTCAAAGGTGAAAGGAAACATATTTGTTGCCCAGTGGTCTAAAAGGAAAGGGTTATGGCTGAGTCAAATTTTATTGTTATTGACAGTGTAATGAAATGTATCTCAATGCTATGGTTTTGGCCTTTTTATTGGTTGAATTAGAGGACCCATTTGAAAATATTGGGGCCAAGTAGGCTGGTTTTCCTTTTTGCTGATGGTTTGGTGTATCTAATTGAATTAGTTGCCTAAGGTATTTTTGGTTGCAAACTCCTTTTCATTTTTCATACAGTATTGGCCTTGTGGAATACATTTGATTGTGTGGTCTTGCTAGATCTACAACATTTGTAGTTGTTTAGTCTTATGGCCGAGGTGCACTTTTATTATGGAAATAGTTGACGCAATATTGTCATTTAATCCTTACTGCAGGGTAGCATGTTGAGAAGTTTTTTGTGAAACATTTGGTATTCAAAATGACACTTGATCCTATACAGCATCATGCACTTGACTTCAAAATTCATATTCAAAGTGTGCCAGACAATTCTTGCGAAATTTCAAATATTTATGTTGTTTTAAACCATTATCTTTTTCATGTATTGGATGCTGAAAATGTGAAAAAGACTTTGGTATGAAACCAACTGGTGAATAATTTCCAGCAAAACAACCACTTCCAAGACATGATTTAGAAGTAGAACATATGTACTTATGAAGCATAGAAAGATATCCTCGATGCATTGTCAATGTTTGGCTAGGGTTATTTTTGGAGAAAATAACTCCTTATTCCTAGAATAGTGATCTTCAATACAAGTAAATGCCAGAGAAGAGAGATCATCGTGTGACGCAAAAAAACTGAAATTGGACCCCTAAGGAGAGCTGGTGTGTCTACAAACGCTCTGTCAGCATTTTCCCCTGGTTTACCCCATTCTTTTCCTCCAGCCTGGGTCTTCATTGACTTCTTCTTTCTTCGGGTTTATTTATCAAATTTGTAGAATTTGATAAATAAATACCATCCACAATGGTTGGACTTTAATTTATATTCCCGACTTTATATTATCTCCAAGCCTTATAACCAATGTTTAACTTTCAACACTTTGTATTTATACTCCACGTTTCTTGTTAAATAAATAACTTGTAATGAACTTTCGGCTCTATATTTCACCACCCAGCCTTACAACAATCACGCTCCAGACTTATGCTAATTATCTGCCAATCGTTTAATTAAACAATTTCATTATACTCCGGCCCCACCTATATATATCAATAACCAATCAAACACTCGTATCATACCTGGCTATCCTCCGCACACCTTAGTTAACCTCCGGGCAAGTTCAACGTGCGACCACCATCCGATGGCCCTTCTCCAAATCAATGACTCTTGGCAATTTCGCTCGGCTTCCAACGTCGGGCTTTAACGTGCGATGGCGCGGGTTAAACGGTGGTTTTCCGGGGGTCACTTCGCCACGTGTCACATTCCCTATGGAATCGCTCGCGAATAGGAAATACCGCCTACTCCGCAAAAGTGGTGCGATATGGGCAACCCGCTTTTGTGATTTCGCTCGTGGTTTTGGTACATGGCTTGACCACGGGTGCAAGTCTGGTTCCGCTATCCTTTTGTTTGTTAACTCATGTCCAATCCTCGGGTCAGGTTTCGAAAGCACAACAATCTTGTCTCTTTATTAAGCGAGATTTTTATATTTGAACATTGTTCACAACCCTGGTTCTCTACACAGACCTCGCCTTCGGGTGGGGTGAGTTCACAGGGTTATCCAACAATTTACGGGAATTCAAAGATAGAAGAATGGAATTATCAGTACCCAATCGCCTCACAGTTAAACAATTCTTCACAATTAGCAGTTCGAGATAATTCAATGGAAACTATGCTTGGAAATCATTTAACTGGAAACAATTGTTCACACACAGAGGTTTATTGCAGAAATCCCCTCTCTACTCTCCTCTTCCCTCTCTACTTTTATTCATTCGAGGAATTAAAATTTATATACATAACATATGGCTCTTCGGTTCCTCTGAGAGGACCGTTCTAGAAATCAAAAGGTCTAATTATAATAATTCAACTAACTAAAACTGTTCGACTCCTACAACTCTAACTAGTCTAAGTAATACAGTCAGCTGAGGTATTGACACCTAGCTGTTACAACTCAAATGTTTTCAAACCCTCCTAGCCACAACATGTGGACAAAACCTCCTACATTTCTGGCTAGTGCCTAATGCCCCTGCATCATCGTGTGACATAAACCTATTAACAAAAGTGAACAGGGAATGATTATTAATTATGGAATACTAAGTTGTCAGTGATTTTGACTATTTGTCTTTAACATGTAAAAATGTTAAATTCCAAACTTACATCATCATGGTATTTTAGTAGATGTGTGATAGGTAGTATGATAGTATCATATTACCATTCTTCCTTGAGGAACCCACTTCATCCATTAAGATTGCTTTTCTAAAGAGTAACATTGTAGATAACCTTTAAAACATTTGTTAACTATTTTTGTTTGACCATTTGATTGTGTTTGATATGTAGAACTCATGGCAACTAGTGTTTCTCCACTCATATTAAATAATTATTTCCAAAATTTTCTTGTTACTATTACTTTAGGAAAACCATGAAGACTATGAATTTCTTTCACGGACACTTCTGTCACTTGGCTTGTTGTTTATGTACTTTGAGCTCTACAAAAAAAATCTACAAAATTTGTCGATATAAATGACCACAAAAATGTAATACTTACCTTTATATTTCAGTAACCCTATAATAAAGTCTATTGATATATCTTCTAGTCTTTGAATATGTATGTGGAATGGTTGAAGTAACCCCAGAGATTTTACTATCTCTCTTTTATTTATTATGCAAACCTGACCTTCTCTTACAAAATTTTGAATATCTTTCTTCATTCCTTCCAAAATATATTTTTTGATCCTTTGAGATGTTTTAAGGAACCCTGTGTCCTACCATCAGAGAGACATGGGACTCCCTTAATATTTTTTTATTCAAATATGCTTGCGTGCATAAAAATATTCTACATTTGCACCAAAGTATATCTCTTTCACTCCCAATGCTCCATAGAGTTCATCCCATCCTTTATAAATTTTAGTTTTTGTTTAGTACTATTGTCATTTTTCCATTATGGCAAGCTTCTTCCAGCCACCTAGGAATAGAAAATGTAATTGGATATAAATTTGAGGCCTCTTCTATTTTAGAAAGAGCATCATGTACTAAATTTTCCTTACCCTTTTTGCAGATTATCTCAAAATTAAAACTTTTCATTTTTTCTCCCCATTTTTGTTAATCTTCTAATGAAAATCATAGCTTCAAAAAATACTTTATGCTATCATGGTATATCTTGACTTTAAAGTACCTCCCAATGATATACTATCCCCATTTTTTATTGAATGTAATATTGCTTCCATTTATTTTTCATACGTAGATTTCACCAAATATTTTCTTTGAATTCCTTGCTTTTAAAAGCCAATGATATCCCTTATTGTGTTAATGTTACGTAAATTCCTTGTCCTAGTGCCTCACTCTACTATGAATGTTTTACCAAAAGTAGGTGCAACCGATGTTGGTGTAGAAGACATGGCATCCATTAAAAGAGAGAATGCCAAAGTAGCCTCATCATTCCATATAAATAATATTTTCTTCAAGAGATTGTGAGTGGACTTGAAATGCATGCATAATTCTTAACAAATGATCAATAATATCATGTAAGTCTAAAAAATCTTCTAAGAACCTTGATTTTCTTAGGAATAGGTCATTTTGTAATAGCTTTCATCTTTTGAGGCTCCAACTTCACTCCTTCCTTTAAAACAATATGAACCAAATACTCGAATTCTTATTTCCCAAAAGCACATTTGGATATTTTTACATAAAAATGATTGCTCTCAATAATTATTTATATAAATTTTCCACATGTTTAGTGTGGTATTCCCATGATTTATTATAAATATGTGTATTATCAAAGAAAACCAACACAAATTTTATAAGATGGGATCAAAAAAAATTGTTCTTAAGTCGAGCCCGCCGGACTTCAAACGGCGATAAACCATAATTCAAACCAAATTCGCGTTCCAAAATAGCCTGCTGACGTCGGCCAATTTTGTGACGTGAAAACCAAATGAATTCCGCCCTAATCTTTTTCGGGTCTGAAGTTGGGCTGGCATATGGAGGGAGAGTTGTGACGCGAATTTATTATCAAATTCACCCTAATATTTTTCGGGTCTGGATTTCCACTGCGTGAGCGGCCCAAACACAGATCCGCTCCTATCCCTCTGTGACGAAACCATCGTACATGCTGACGTCATCAATCAAAACCCGCCACCCTTTTGACTTTGTAAATAAAACAAATTGCGTTTGCGTCATTTTCATTGTTCCGTGCGCTAGCCAGTCTTCCATGCAACAAAATTCAAAAACCAATTGTTAACGCTTGCTGACCGTTACCTTGCTGAAGAGAATTGAAGCCGAGTATTTCAGGGTTCTTCTGTCATAACCAGCGCCTGTTTAAACACGTTTCATTTCCCGTAAACAGGTATTTATTCCAATTCCCCGCTAAACTCTGTAAAAAATCCCGGTTTTAGTTTTAATTCTGCACTAAGGTCTGAAAAGAAGTTCAGTTTGGTCTTTTTCGTTCCCAGAACTGCAATTATATTCCCAAAACTGGTAATTGTGCCCCTTTTCCACAAAAACCCCGAAATTCCATTTCTGAATCCACAAGAACCAGAAATGGAAGTTCCCGTAGCTCTGAATGTCGTGCCCATCAATGCCCCTCACAAGGACTTGGATTATTTTCCTTTAGCCGATATGGATTTTCAAATTAAGGACTTGCGTCTAGGTGAGAATCCTCTTCGAATATTTTTCCGCTGCAGAGACAATTATTTGAATGGTTCTGAAATCTTTGGACTTTGGGAATCAAATCTTCCTATGTACCTTCTCCCCTCAGTCCATATTTTTCCCGAGTTAATCCATTATTGCTACGCAAATTATGATCCCAACCAACGAGCAGTTTTATCCCCAAGCCAAAATGTCCTTTTCCCAATAACTGCTCAGTCCATAAATGAAATGCTACAATTCCAACCTGGTCAAGCTCTCACTCCCCTGTCCATGGTTGAATTACTTGAGAAATCTACTAAGTTATCCCATGAAGAGTTAAATCGCCTATGCCAAACCTTCATGTTACCAGAGCATCAGCCTAAAAACCCTCCCCCTTATGGTTATACTTTCTTTACTGATGAGGGTAGAATTATTTTAAACATGATATCTTCCATAATGGGCTTCAATACTAGTGAGTATGTTGATCAGTTAACCCTAGTATTGTTATCCATTTTTACCGCTAGACAACCTCCTGCTGTCAAGTACGATTTTTCATATTATATTGCTGACAAAATCCATGATCAGTTCATGAGATTTGAGAATGAGAGAGTATTTAAGTATTATTCTGTCATATATCATCTCATGATTTACTTTCAGTCAGAAAATTTCCCTTTTTATGTTAAGAAACTTGATGCCAAAGGGAATCCTAGGTCAGTCATCTTTTGGTCTTCCATTACTCACAATTCCTCTGATTCTCCTTATTCCTATAATGAGTTTGTCGACCTTTTTGTTCATCCCGCAACTACCTTGTTGACAGGAGTCTCTCCTCCTAGAATTAACAATGAAATCAAGAAAATCCTTCAGCTCTCAAAGCATTACAAGATAGGTGACTGGTACCTATATCAAAACTACACAGAGATCAGGATATATGGATGTGAATTATGCCTATTCAAACCGCCCAAGTATGTCCCAATGAGACTCTTTGCATTAGAATATTTCAGGCAGATGAATAATTCAGATATAATTCATTTTTGCAATGCAAAGAAAAAGGCTCAACTCAGGATCAAGAGCCAATTAGGTCCCTTCATTTGTAACTCTAGGGACGCTGGAAAGGAAGCCGAAAGGATTTTAGAAGACTATCTCAGACTACAAAAGAGTTTCTACTAGGTGCCTTATGATCCAAACAACTTTATCTGTGATAGAAGAATGAAAAATAAACAGTCACCATACATCCATCAAAGAATCCCAGAAATAGAACAATATGCTAATATGGATGAATGGACAGAAGGGAAATTGGTTGAAAATGATAGTGAGCAGGTCAATGTTGAAAATGTAATGAAAGATCTTGAAAAGATACTTGACCTAGAATCTTTTGGACAGGTGCAGGGATCTTCTTCAGCCAAGACTTTACAACAAAATTTGCAGGAGATTAGTACAGTAGCAGTAGAATCTAAAGGAAAAGAAAAGGAGCCTGATATACAAATAATTGAAAAATTCATAATGACAGCGCAACCAGAGACTTCTAAAGAACAAGTTCAAGGACAAATTCCTCCTACTCAGATCAGTGAGCCAGAAATTTCTATTTTACAAACTCCTCTGAATATAGAAAAGGGAAAAAAGAGAGAGGCTAAAACAACTACTCCTATTGGTGGCTCTTCTGAACAGCAAGATGTTAAAAGGCAGAAATTAACTCCCCTTCCAGAAGATGAATCATTTCAGGAAATCCCTGACAGCCAGGGAAGAGAAGAGAGTCAGCAAACAGATACAGGTAGTGGGACATCCACTAATTTTCAAAAACAAGGAATACAGAGGCAACAAAGTGCAGAAATATCTTCTTTCAAACCTCCAGTAAAAACTGCCTGGGACATCAAAAGAAAATTCATCAATATAAAGGCCAGGAACGATCCACTTAGACTTCAAGTGTACAACCAATTTTTGAAGATGGCTCCAAAAAATCAAGAAAGATTGATGTCAGCTTATGACATCCAACAGGGTAAGATGTTAATGAGCCATTTGAAGCCCAAGGTGCAGCAGCCTCAGACAGCTGCAGATTACGTTAG
This sequence comes from Pinus albicaulis, assembly GCA_034641835.2. NCBI lineage: Eukaryota > Viridiplantae > Streptophyta > Pinopsida > Pinales > Pinaceae > Pinus > Pinus albicaulis. The sequence goes on from CM076578.1 coordinate 854,890,513, forward strand.
GACTAATTTTGAAGTCTTAGCAAATGATATCCATCCTTTAGATCAAATTGAGCTACACAAGCAAACAGGTGAGATGATTTATTCTACTCTGACGGATAAATCAATGATGACCCATAAGTTGCAGGATTCTTTGGATAATACTAATACACAGTTGCAGCTTGAAAAAGCCTCCTCCCAGGCTAAGGATAATATAATCAAAACTTTAGAGGAAATAATCATTGGTTTGGGTCATAATCCTAAAGATGTGAAAGGTATTGAAGCTTTGATCAAGAGAAAAGATGATGATATTGCAGCTCTGAGAAAACAATTAAATTTATCGGCCTCAAGACATCCACAGACTGCAGAAATCATCAAACAAAATTCTGAGGAAGAACTAATGGATTTGCTCTTAAAATTGAATGAGAAACTTAGTGCAACTGAAAAAGAGCTTGAGAATGCATTAAATGATAAGCAAGCAAATATTCTAGTATCTACAGTAGGAGTAGTGACAGGTACAGCAACAACAGGTCAGCCAGAAGAATTGTCACAGAGCAACACTGCAAATTTGAACACCGATGAATTAACAAAGTCAATGGAAGATATGAACATTCAGGCCATAGAGCTTCACAAAACAAAGGAACAATTGGCCACTCTAGAACATAAATATGATCTTTCAAAAATGAGTGTTGTTGATAAAACAAGAGAAGTGAACAAATTAGAAAAAAAAGTCAAAGCATTGGAAAAGGATCTCACATTGGAGAAACCTTTAAAATAAATAAATGAAATTCTTTGGGATAATATCATTCAATCAATAAAGGATGTCTGGTCCTCAATTCAAATAATGGATGAACAGAATAACTTAGTTAAATTGGCTCTGGATGAGATTGAGAGATCAAGACAAGAGTTGGGAAATATGCCAGAAGAGGCCAATAGACTTATACATTTTTTGAATACTCGGACTAAGAATCAACTTGTAGAAATTGGTATTCAGGACAGGACCGGAACAATTCTGGAAATAAAGAGAGTTTTTACTAAAAGAACTCTGGTACAGAATTTAGAACGAAGGTGCTCAGATATGCAAGAAGAAATCATCGCCTTCAGAGAAAGATTGAATATTTTGTTAAATAGAGGATTGCCCAGTCCTATAGTTGCAGAAGATAAGCTAATGGACCTTGATAGTTATGTTGAAAAATTGGACAAATATGTTGATAATCAAGCTAGTTCTTCAACCAATTCATCAACAACAGCATTGCCTACAGGGAAAAACCTTCATGACAGATTGGAGAATTTATTTTATCTTGAGCATGAAGTAAATCATTTATTCCCAAATCAACCTAATTTCTTCAGATATACTGAGGCTGATGAAACACTAAGAAAGTTGCAAAGGACCAGAGTGCCAGAAGTTCAATGGTGGGAAGAAATGATGGAACTTTTGTAAAAAATTATCCTTACATAATTTTTTGCCTATTTACCACAGTATATCATGATAAAAAGGATAAAAGGATGAACAAAGGTCAAAGAGTATCAGAGCAGTTAAAGAGTATCAGTTAAAGAGGTCAAAGAGTAGCAGTAAAAGAGTGATGTGAAAATGTAATGACTTCATGGACTGTTTTACTTCATATAATATATTCAAAACAACGTTTTTTCTCTTGTGAAAAAAAAATGATTAATGTTTATCTCTCTGCCTTCAAAACTAGCGATGCTGGTCTATGTTGCTGGTTTATTGATATGGTCTGATGGTCTTTTTATATTTTGGACATATCACACTCCTCACATGATTAGCGTTTTTCTCTGTTCAAGGATTTTGGGTACTTTAATTTATATTTGGAACAATGGACGTCGGTACTCTATCTGTTGCTTTACTATTCTACATACTGCTATTTCACTTTCTTATAGATGCCTCGGGCATATTTGGATGCTTTCTCGGATTGTCGATAATCTCCATGTGGACCGTTACTGGGTTTTATATCATGTCCCTGTATGTGACATGGGGTATTTTTCTATCATTGTCTGGGGTGGGACTTCCACTTTTCTGGATAGATATTTGGGTTCAAATCTTCAGATGTGAAAATGTAATGACTTCATGTACTGTTTTACTTCATATAATATATTCAAAACAACATTTTTCCTCTTTTAAAGTTTCATTTTTTTTTTTTTTAAATTGAACCTTCCGTCACAATTCTGACGTCTTGTAAGCATCGGAATTGCGACATATTAGAAACATCGGAAGAGCGACCTTCAAAACGTCGTACCACATTTCGTCGTAATTGTGACAGTTTACAGACGTCGGAAGAGCGAAGTTCAAAACATCGGACCACATTTCGTCGTAATTGTGACAGTTTACAGACGTCGGAAGAGCGACGTTCAAAACGTCGGACCACATTTCGTCGTAATTGTGACAGTTTAGAGACGTCGGAAGAGCGACGTTCTAAACGTCGGACCACATTTCGTCGGAAGTGTGACGGTTTATAGCGGTTGGAAGTGCGACGGATTGGGAAACGTCATAAGAGTGACGCTTGTTTAGAAGCGACGGAAAAAGTGTCGATAGTGCGACACTTTTTAGTTGTGTCGGAACTGCGATGGTATGGTAAACCACGGTTTTCCCACCCTCTAACTGTCGCTCTTGCGACGAAAATGTGTCGGAATAGCGACGGAATTGACCCGTCGAAATTTTCCGCCAAATTTTCTAGTGTTAGCTCGTGAGTTATGATGGAATCCGGTGCATTAACGACCCGGTACTGATCGCACCCTTAAGAATCTCCCCTCCTCTCCCTCTTCAAGGGAGACCGTTGAGCCACGGGGAGGGCGCATGACACCCTCCATGGCCCTCGATCAGGCATGATGTTTTATTCCCTCTTGCCATGGCCTCTTCCCCGATGCGCGTATGCGAACCCGGAGGAAGAAGAAGAAAGAAAGCAAAAAAATGCGTAAGTTTCGTGGCCATTGGCGGCAACTGCATAGAGCTCGCCCTGTGGCTTTCGGGCGATGATTACGCATCCAAGACACCCAACGGGCACTTACGCCCCCAGAGCTAGTCCACTGCTGCTCCACCGCCCACCCCTAAAAAGTGCCCCGCGAATACGAGAGACGTAAGTGTTGGGGTTCCCATGTTTTGGCCAGATTGGCAAGACCAAAAGATGAGACAACATCGAACCACTTTCAGGACTTCGGGGATCTAGCCCTCCACGAGTCCGAGAGAGGGATCTCTCTATGATTGTCAAAGGTATATGTCTTTGAAGTTTCAAATTTTGAAGATATTAGGCTAGTTATAGGCACATGGTTTGTTTGTTCGATTTGGTTTGGTTCGGTTTGGTTTCATATGGGAATCAAGAAGGAAGTTTAGTATGAGATAAGGATGAGCAAAGAGGGATTTTAGGCAAAGGAGAGATAATTCAGGGGAACATTCAATACCATTAGAGCAATGGAGTCAAGAAAGGGTTTACTTGCTATTCAACATGCGAGCTTTCAATTGGGCTAGTCATCTAAAGCATTTGGATCCTAAAGATGATTGAGTGGCATGAAATGGTAAGGAGAAGAGTAACAATAAGGGTTTAGAACACAAAGTTAAAGACACGAGATCGGAGAGAGACTTTGAACTCTCAATGCTTTGGCACTCCAACTTGAGGGATATTGGAAAGGTTTAATTAACTAAAAATGATCCTAGTGGAGACAGAGATAGAGTTCTAGACCTCCCGAGTGTTCCCCAATTCATTCAATTAACTCCTAACAAGAACATCTAAAGACGAGAATTCATTAACTCATACATCGGCTAGCGAGCAATGACATCCACTATGCTGGTTAAATCAATTGAAATCTATCCTTAGATAACACATAAAGCGAGAAAAAACATTAAGGGAGCGAGGAGAGCGAGAGACATAGGGTACCTATCAAGGGTAAATCCTATGCCATATTTCTTATGTGTGCGCGAAGAAATGTAATGAAATGAAATAAAACACGAGAGATATAAAAGCATCACTGTTGCTTTAAATCGGGGATCCAAAGAAATGTGCTTGTCATATTAAAGAGCAACACCAATCACGTACAACATTTCCATGACTTGAACATTCGACCCTGCACTACATCTTCCTCAGCCCTATCTTACAACTTTTACACGAGATACTATATCTCAGAAGCAACGGCTTACAATTCTGCTGATAACGATCAACAACCTTTACAATGGGTTTATGTGTATGAATCTTATAGTTGAAAAAGAACGGAGAGGAGGTAGATGAAAAACTAAATGACGAAACATTAAAACTCCGAGAGAAAGAAGAGGGTCGAAGCCCGATTACATTTAAATTTGGTGCATTTATCTACTGACATCTCTTGGGATGAAAATGTGGTTTCCATCGGTCTTCTATTTACTCCGGGTATGTATCACGATGTACTTTGGCTCGCTGACACTTTTGCGATATTTCTAGTACGAGATTAAACAAAGAGGTAGAATAATGATGCTAGAAGATGCACGCCATACTACGGGAAAATGCTTACGATCACATAGGATTGTTTGTCGGGGTGTGAATTTTACTTCGAGAACATGGTATAGAATAAAAATTGCATGCGGTACCCCAGTCCTTTATGTGAAAAAAACATTACTGGCAGTGTGGAAACCATGATATACATTCATTTTACGTGCGTTGTACCCTCTGTGTGATCCATGATGTCTTCAATGCGGTATCATGCCTTTTAAATTATTTAAATAAGGCTCGAAAAGTCTTCATTTGCATGCACTTATACTCTACTGCTACTCCACTTCTATCTCTTGTCGGTGAAATAGCTGTGCTTTAATGGCTGCGGGGAGGTTTTACGAGAGTTCAAACACTGCTCTTTTAATGCAAGTCTGTCATGGCTCCCTTCCCGGATGCTTCCTTCATGATTTCGGCCTCCGAAAAATGGTCCTTTATGTGTCTTTTGCCCATGTATAATAAAGGTTGTGTATCACGGATGGTTTTCACCACTGATAACCACCAAAACATGAAAACTTCAGTGTTAAAAAATCCATGCACCTATGGGTGCTTTGATGGCGGCGTGAATGATGGGTGCAAGCGTAGGCACCGGCGAGAAATGTTGTGTGGAAGACTTGCGAGTGTGGTGGGGAAACGATGGGAAAATACGGTTGGAAGGTGGCGCGGATGTAAAATTAAATGAAAACCTTACAAAATCAACACTGAGAATGGAATATACATAAAGGGACGGGTCGAATATATGACAACAACATGTGGAGTGATGACGTAGCGGGGCCAGGGTTAATGGCGGGCATGCGATTAAATGCAGGCCCGTCCGATCTCCGGCGGATGATCGACGGTGGAGCACACGTCGAGAGGGCAATGGACGGTGGGCCGAGGGGCACGATTTCCTTGGATTAATTCTCGCTGCAACTTCATGGCACGATGGCGTTGGATAGCCGCGTCTCGGATCGGATGTATGCATGCGTACGCACCGGGTCAAACGTCGAAGCTTTAACGTGTGATGGGGGAGTGGTTTTTGAACGGTGCCCAAGACGCATGTCGATGGATGAGTGGGATCGGTTGCGGAATGGGGAAAACCGCCACGCCCTTCAAAAAGTGGTGCGATGGAAAGCAGCGAGTTACGAATAGTGCGCGGGCGAGGGACCACGAGATAGGATGTACTATGGGCCGTCGGATCAATGGTTAAATGGATGATAGATCTGCGATCGGGCGGTGAATGGGAAGAATGGTGGATTCAGTGGGGACCGCGACGACCGTCCGATCTATACGGATACGACGCTTTAACCGCTCACGATATCACATTTGCAATAAGTGCCTTCCATGCGGCGCTTGGGGGCTGCGGCGCTGGGTCACGTGGAGGAGAACGTTAAGGGCGTGGCATGAGAAGGGAGCTAAGACCCACATATATGTCAAAAAATGTGGGTTTTTCAACCTTTTTCAATGCAATTTGAGGCCGAGAAAGGGTAACTGATAAAGGGGATGAGGAGTTTTTTAAACCAAAAAAGGTGTTGGTATGGTTTGAAAGGGATTTTGGGATGGTTTAGAAGGATTAGGAGAGGGATTTGACAAAAAGGGAAAAGGGAATGAAATGGGACACTTTGCGAGGGATTCAAGGGCAAATGAAGGCCTTTTAGAGCATCATTTTTACAATTAGGAGGGACTTTATGGAGAAAATCGAGTAGGGGGATTTATCAAGGATAGAGGGTATGCGAAGCTTTCAAGGATGATGTATTTTTAGGAAAAGTGCATTCCTTGAAAGCTCAAAAGCTTCAATTTAGCCCCCTGCTTGCTTGTCAAAGAAATTTATGGGGGGCTAACGTGTGGCTCCACATAGGGGATGGCTTCTTCTTAGAAGGAGACAAGAATTCAGAAATGATCTTTGGTGCTAGGCAGGATACTAGCTTGCTTGGCACATCCTTTCTTCTTTGGTTTTTCAGTATGCCACAAATCCTAGTAGAAGACATTACATCGACAGAAATACTTTCCCCAAACATTCTACCTACCCTTCCTACAATCCTAGCATTTTTTTCTCCCGAGGGTGCATTTGAACTAGCGAGACCCTTTTACATCATTTTTATTTTTTACAAACAAGAAAATAAACCTATTCTAAATATATCCCTTATCACTCAATGAGACCCGGATTAGTTTGTTGGTCTCATATGTTTCTCTACCTAATATAATATACTGCTAGGGATTAGAGCACGTCAACATGATTTCTTCTCTACATTCTACAACAAGAAATTTAAAAAGCGAGTCAAAGTAGGATTAGACGAGTCTAGTTTTTTATGTGGACCAAGGCATAAAAGATAGTTGCACATGGACGAGAAACTTGCGCAGGAAAATTGAAAACAAAATCTTGAAGGCTTGGAATATGAAACTTGGAGCATCCTTCTTTTCTTTGTGACTCAAGTTTTTGGGCTTGTTAGAGTCACTTTCTTCTTCGATTTGGCTACTTGGTTTTGGGCATGTTAGAGTGATTCTTCTTTCCTCTTCTGTTGGTCAGGATTTTGAGCATGTTAGGACCGATGTTGTTTCTACTTCTTTGGCTCGGTTTTTGATCATATTAGAGCCAATCTTTTGCACGAGGTTCATGTTTTGAGCATGTTTCTGAACCTCTCCTGTGTTTCTTTATGAGAACATTTTCCCTTTTTTTAGAAAAAAACACATGCTGTGCAATGGTATGTACAATGGAAATGTAGCATGTGAAAATTGAAAATCGGCGAAGTAGTGTTTGAGCATCACTGCCATTGACGGGACCGCAAAAGCGGCTTGACTATACACCATCAAGTTCTTGTAGAAAAAACGCATTTGGGCCTACGGTGGCTACGGATGATGTATGGACCTTGCCACAAAGCTGTCAAACTTGTCGTGCTTTCCTTTATCCTCTCTCCTTGAGTCCCACTTGAGACACTTTATCTCTCCGATTTTAGAAATCGAAGCTTTGGTCCTTTTTGTCGAAACAACTTCTTTATACTTTCTCTGAACTTTCACGGCTCTGTTATAGACCTCTTCCCTTGTTCTGTTGGAGATATGAATTGTTTTGATTTATCCTTCTTATCATGTTGTCTTCTTTTGTCATAGATCTCTTGGACAATTTTAATCACTAGAACTCCAGGTTGGTAGGAAACATGTGCTTTTGTTCCATAGACAAGCTGGAAGTATGGTGACATGCCAATGGATTTCTTTGTTGTAAGCTTTCGTCCAGTACCTGAAAGCATGCACCAACTTGTTATGCCATGACTTCTTATTCTCTTCCGGCGACTTTTTTGATGATAGTCACCGAACTTTTGTTTGATGATTCGACTAATCCATTACCTTGAGGGTAATAGGGCGGGTTGAATGACCAAGTGCTATTTGATACAGCGACAAAAATCAGCATTTTCTTGGATCCAAAAAAAGCGAGCGGCCATTATCGGTGATTATTTTCCTTGGGCGTCTAAACTTCGAGAGAGGGATGTTGGTCACTTAGAGGAACCTAGTGAGTCACTAAATACGTGGCATTCCTAGTGGTGTATGGCCTCTATCCATTTAGTGAAATAGTAGGTGGTGTTAAGATCCATTTGTGTTGTGCGAGAAGAAGTGAGGTGTATTTCTCCAATGAAATCTAGGCCCCATTGCATCAAAATGGACCTTCAACGAGTGATGGAGTTGTAGAGGTAAGTGAGAGGAGCTTTCTTTTGCCTTCAAAAAATACTGGCATTTGTGGCGAGCAATTATCATCTTATGGATGTCATTGAAGAGTGTGAGGCTATTAATAACCGGCTACGAGTATTTTGTTTGTAGTGGCCTTCCGGTTCGGGGTGCTTGCCTCCACACTCTCACTGCATGAAATTCTTGTTTAATTCTCTCGGCTTCGGTTTCGGGCAAAAATTTAAGCAATAGGCCATTTGTACTTTTCGAGTATAAGCACTCCCCTAGTATGCAATAGTTTTGGCTTTTATTTTGAGGAATACGGCGTGGTCTTCGATAATTCGGGGAGGGGCATTAAGGTGTGTAGCACATACAAAATGTTAGCATACCATGTAGAGAGTTTTGGAACTTCTCTTCAATAGTTGGGATCGGGAAATACCTCTGCTCATCAAGGCACCTACTCATGTTTATGTCAAGGAGCTTGCGTGATTTTATTCAACCATTAGTTGAGCATAAGCACTGCACCTTTGATCAGTTTTGGTGGGTTTATCTCAAGGTCGTATTCTAAGATCACAACAATCCATTTTCCCCTCTTCCCCATACGGGTCTTAGGACAATATATCTTTGACTACTATGTTAGGGCACATAAGCTATGGTGTGGGAATGCAATATGTACACCTAAAGTCCTTCAAGGCCTTAATCAGAGCGTAGGCCTATGTTTTCCATCTATATTTATATTTCAAGGGTGCATCCCTCGAGAGATTTTACTCAAAGAAGGCAATAGGTTGTTCACATTCCCTGCGGATTTTTCTCGGTAGAAGCTGCTGCCGACACTTTGTATGCTCGAAGGCAAATGAAAATATCGGGAAATCCTTTGAGAAATGTTTCGGGTTGATTAGGACGGGGAGCACAGGGTGAGTGCAAGTTTAGCGATTCAAAAGTATTTCTTAGCCCCCTACGATCCATTTTGACCCCCTACACCTTTCTTTAACATGTTAGTCATATTCCTAAGGTAGTTCGACTAAGTTGGAATAAATCTCCTTAAAAAGTTGATTTTCCCAATGAGAGACTGTAACTCTTTGATGTTTCTTTGGTGTGTGATTTGTAGTATTCCCTCAACTCTTCGTGGGTCTATCCTAATTCCCTTTTCGGATATAATGTGGCCAAGAAGCTTACCTTCTTGCAGCCCGAAATATAGTCTTTTTTTGGATTCAATGACGGACCAGAAACTTCTACATTTTTCAAACACTCTTCTCGAGATGTTCTCGAGTGTTCTTCTTCAGGTCTTGGAGTAAGCGATATGTCATCTAGGGTAGATAACAATGAAGTGCCCTATTTCATACAGAAAAGGCTATGCTCCATTTCTGTCTCTTTGGAAGGTTGCACAGCATTCATCGATCCAAAGGCATTTTCACATACATAAAAGCGCCCCATGGAGTGGTAGCACGGTCTTGAGTTGATCATGCAGGAGTACTAAAACTTGGTTGTAACTCTGAAAAACCATCTAACAAAGAGATCCTTTTCGAGCCTACTACCTACTGAAAGAATGTGTTCCATTCTTGGCAAAGGATGTGTCTTTGAGTGAGGCTGCTGGTAAGATTCCACAGAAATCAATACATATGAGCCCTAATCTCCTACATTTGTTTTTCTTTCTCACAACCCACTAGGTTCGATACCCAATCGGAGAGAATCTCACAGGGAAGCTATTATGTCTATGCCTCATACATCTTCTTAATCTCTTTTTCCATTACGGGGCAATTGCTTTGCAGGTTTTATTCATGAAGATTTTTTACGATGGGCTTACGATTTTTCTTTCAACGGTATTTTGTGTTGTATGATGTTTTGTCCTGTCATAGGCCTTTAGGTCCTCATAACTCCAAGCAAACACATCAATGAATTCCTTAGAATAGTTCAATGTATTTCTTCTTCATGTTTGCGGGGAAGGGATTTGGCTAGTTTAATCATTTTGGGTTTATCTTACTTTGTGCCTATGTTGCATTCTTCGTCATGTCGAGTACTGCATGCTCTATGGTGGGCTTTTTGCTACATCATCAAAGTCAAAAAGATCTTCTAAGGGTGCGGACCTCGGGGTATGTTCTTATCTTTGGCACAGACTACCTCCATTTCCTCATTTTGTAGTCTTTACATTACGTGGTTTGAATTTCGGTTTCTTCATTTAAAGCATTTATTTCTACGTCGTGGGGTGGGGTTTCTTCGTCGGGAGGACTCTTCACTTAGGCCAGCTATCCTTAGATTTAGAGTACTGAATCGAGAAAATTTAAACTCATTTACGCCTATCGGGAAATCCCTCAATACGTTTATCGCCTTCAAAACAGCTTGCAATATCCTTTTTGTTCGTAGGCTTGCTTCTTGGTCTGAATTTGGTACGTACGATGATTTGTTGATCGCTTGGAGAGTCTTAGGGTATGAACTAGCTAGACAAGCTAATCCATTTGCAATGACGTTACGACTCCTAGGAACAAACACCAACTCATATTCTACAAATGTTTTTCAATATATCCATGGCATCGTTCCTATATGCTCTCAACCTAGGGTGTTTCGTTGTGTATTCACCATTCACTTGTTTGATAACCAACTCGAGTCTCCCACGCTTTTACGGCTATCTTACGGGCTCCTAATTTCTTCAATAGATTTAATCTTAGGATAAGAGCCTCATACTCTGCGCAATATTATTTGTACATTTGAAGTGCGGGTTGCGGTTATGGCTCTCTGCGTAGTCACTCTGCGTGTTATGTACCCACACCCCTTCTCTAGCGAGTTCTTCTAGTACGGGACCCATCGAAGTTCATTTCCCACATGGGTTCATTTTTTCGTTTTATTATCATTTCCTTCCCTACGGATTGGGTTACTCCATTATATGTTGTATTATAGGAGTGCACTAGGGTACATGGGTTGTTTTGTTTTTCAAAATGGGTGCGGAAATCATAGAGGTGACTAGTTGTTATTTGCGTTTGGTCTCGCGTTCTTTTGGTCTACTCAAAGTTTCACTTTTAGTGCAGTGTCCCACGATTTTTCTTCTTCAATTTCCACTAGGGTCCAGAGTGGCCCATTATGTTAAAATATGTGGTCTCTATGTTTCGGTGTTTGTATCTCTACTGTTTCCGGTTACGGCTTTCCCAAGGATTCATCGTTACGAGAAGATAAAGGAGTCCGAGATCTATGTGCACGGAGTATGAGAGGATAATTTCGAGGCTTTTCGAGGGACTGCGACTAAGAACTTCATTTGAGCCTCCTACTACTGAGTCTTCTAAGTTGGCTAAAAACGAGGATTGTGGCATATGCCCCATCCACATCTGCGTTGTACCTACTGCGGCTTGGCTCCCCACGACCTTGACAATAGCATACCGAGACTTAGGTGGCACTACGCCACTATGACATCCATGACCATACATTTCGCTAGAATTTGGGTAAGGCTTACACATAAGTCCTTAATCGAGGGCCCTGAGACACTTTACTCTTGCTGAGTCAAACGAATACAGAGTCTTTATAGGGGTAAGTTATCTCTAGGCCTAGTTTTTCCATTACTACCTTAGGCATTAAGTTGTGAGATGCTCCGAGTCATGCATTGCATTGTGAATGAGCTTGTCATGGATATTGAGGCCCGATATAAAAGGGGGGGACTACCCCCTTCACGGGAATTTCCCTCAATACTTTGGACCAAACGAAGTGATGGTTGATCATCACTCGGAGTTAACGATCTGCATTGTTTTCACCCTAGGTTCAAGGCTTTCAAAATTTGGCCTTTATATACACATCTTCCAGAGCTCTTGGACAACTACGGAGAGACGTGATCTGAGATTTAGCAATCTCACTTTCCAAAGATTGAAAATGCCAGTGAAAGCTCTTTGGAATGTTAAACTCTTGTTTTTTAGTCACCACCTTGGTGGCGAAATTAGTGTTACGATTCTCATTATGTACGGTGTTGATGACGGTTTTATCGGGAGCACTAACTATGAGTGTGAAAGTGCTTGCTAGTTCGCGACTTTGTTTTTCAGGTGTTTTGGTTGTCTTTTTCTTTGTTCTTCTTAAGACTCTCGGTTTCCCCTTTGCATTTACTACTTTCGATGAGTCTAGCTTTAAAGTTTTTCTCGGGCCTTTTCTTGATGGTAATCTCGGAAGCTTTTGGATTGAAGTGTCTATGTTATTTTTGCTTCAGCTCATATTGTTCTACGACTTTGCATGATGGCATCCTCAAATCCTAGTACGTAATCCTCGATGATTCTAATCCTCCTTCATCCCGATGTATGAGGATGAGAGGATGATCTTCTTAGCTGGAGACAGTTGTGGATTGAGTTTTTTATCGTTTTCAAACATGTTTATTGTATTCCCCTTCGAGACTTCTCTATGATTCCCTCATCTTCATCCATAAATTTCTCTTGAAATGGGGGAATAGACTTGATAATACAATTCTCTTTGTACATTTGAGGTGATGTTGTTTCTTCAAAGTTTTTGAGTTACGTAGTTATGATTTTTTGGTTTTTGTGTCTGATTACTAAGCTTGTGACAACCATGTTTTTCCATCATTTGCCTGTAGCTTTTCCATATTTTTGAGTATAGACGGTCACATAATTTGGATCGGATGTGGAAGCTACATTGTCATCTTTGTATGTTACCCTTTTCTCGTGCTCTCGATGTTGTTTTTTTCTCAATCATGGATAGCCTCTACCACTCATTGCTCCTTTTTGCATGTATTCCAATGTGTTGTAATCCCTCCCCCCTAAGCTAGTAGGCCATGTCGGCATCAAAGCCTTCGAGGATGTATTTCACTAGATCCATACCTTGGGAGGTTTCATATGTGGAGGAAGAGAATTTTTTAAATCTTTGTTAAATCTCGTTGAGTAATCATGGGACACTCTCTCCCTACGTTTCTTTTAAGGTTCATGTGATACCTTAGGATTTGGCGAGGTTTGCCTTAACTTCCCATTTGTTTATGAAGGGTGCAGATATAAAGCGAGAATATCTTGGATACTATTAGGAGGTAGTGCACTTTGAACCATTTCTTCCATCATCCTCCTAATCTTTGGGCAAGATTCTCATTTGTGACGATTATCATCATCTATTTCCATGTAGTCAAAGAATCTTCCATCCTATCTACATGGTGTTGAGCCGGTGGTAGACTCTTTGGCGGTGAAGTGTGGGATCTTTGAGTTGATAATCATTTGGTAAAGGTACCGAGAGCTGAGGTAAGACCAGTGCATACCGACGGTACATGCCATGATGATGTTACGAGGGGGTGGAGAGGGTTAACCTAAGCGGGTGGTATATGGATGGCGGGGATATTATGACTGACGGGAAAGACTATTGAGGCAGATTTTGGGGTGGCGAGAGCCCCAATTCTTGCGAGGAAGTGTATATCGGAGAGGTGTAGATGGAGGGGTCTCTACTGTCCCTAATGTGTTTCCTGTTGTAAGATGGTGAACAGGGAAACTCAAAATGCGATGTGGTCTAGAACATTTGGAATGACCTAGTTCTAGGTACTCTGTTTTGAAAGTCTAGGTCAAAAGGTGGGTCTGATAGAGTTGTAAAATCTTCTGGTGTAGAGTTAGCTCTATGGATATGTCTGGAAATAGTTGGTCTTTTGAGTGTAGGAGATTTCTTTAGGATGCTCTCAGGGTCATCAACTATTTCAAGTGGGTTTGGGTTGGGATAAGCTCTTGTGTGAATGGATCTTGAAGCCAGAATGTTACTTAGAACAAAGGAACTTAACCCTACTTGTTATTTTCTATTGTGGTTTGATGTTGTTAAGGAGGCTGGTATTCCAGTGGAGTCTTATGTGAAACCAAGATAATCAGTAGGCCTACTGATCACCAGTGGATTCTTCTAACTGTTTAGGAACTATGGAGTCGCCAGGTGGAGGGTTTTGGATGCTTCAAGAGGGTATACTATCCACCACAGTGTTTATGCAATGTCTCTTTTCAGGGAACTCCTTTGAACACAGCAAACTCCAACCAGAGATTGACTAGGAGGGCATTTACCAGATATGTCACCTTTGAAAGAGGATGAGATCTGGAGGCTACCTGGCCCTTTCCAGACTCGATCTAAGAGTGTCGGAGAAAACACAACAGATGGTATGAAATTGATTTGTGAACATGAGTGTTTAACTACGAACCTAACCAGAGATTGTAGGTTTCTGAGGCTCTTGTGATGTATTAAGATGGAAGATACTCATAAATTCCCCAGCGGAGTCGCCATTATGTTGGGGTTCCCATGTTTTGGCCAGATTGGCAAGACCAAAAGATGAGACAACATCATAACCACTTTCAGACTTCAGGATCTATCCCTCCTGAGTCCAGAGAGGAATCTCTCTATGATTGTCAAAGGTATATGTCTTTGAAGTTTCAAATGTTAAGATATTAGGCTAGTTATAGGCACATGGTTTGTTTGTTCGATTTGGTTTGGTTTGGTTTGGTTTTTGGGAATCAAGAAGGAAAGTTCAGTATGAGATAAGGATGAGCAAATAGGATTTTAGGCAAAGGAGAGATAATTCAGGGAAAATTCAAGACCATTGGGAAATGGAGTCAGGAAAGGGTTTACTTTCTATTCAACATGCAGGCTTTCAGTTGGGCTAGTCATCTAAAGCATTTGGATCCTAAAGATGATTGAGTGGCATGAAATGGTAAGGGAGAAGGTAACAATAAAGGTTTAGAACAAAAAGTTAAAGACCTGAGATCAGAGAGAGACTTTGAACTCTCAATGCTTTGGCCTCCGGCTTGAGGGATCTTGGAAAGGTTTAATTAACTGAAAAGGATCCTAGTGAGACAGAGATATAGTTATAGACCTCCCAGTGTTCCCAATTCATTCAATTAACTCCTAACAAGAACATCTAAAGATAGAATTCATTAACTCATACATCAGCTAGCAGGCAATGACATCCACTACACTGGTTAAATCAATTGAAATCTATCCTTAGATAACACATAAAGCAGAAAAACATTAAAGGAAGGGAGAGTAGAGACATAGGGTACCTATCAAGGGTAAATCATATGCCAGATTTCTGATGCATGCCAGAAGAAATGTAATGAAATGAAATAAAACACAGAGATAGAAAAACATCACCAGCTGCTTTAAATCAGGATCCAAAGAAATGTGTTTGTCATATTAAAGAGCAACACCAATCATGTACAACATTTCCAACAGCGGTGTTGCATAGAGCTCGCCCGTGGCTTTCAAGTGATGTTCTGCATCCAAGACACCCACTCGACACTTCCGCCCCCAAGCTAGTCCACTGCTACTCCGCCGCCCATGCTAAAAGCGCCCCGCGAAAGCCGAGAGAGCGTAAGTACGGATCATTCATGCAACTAAGAAAAAAAAAAAATTTAAAAATGGGACAGGGTGCAACACTAGGACTTCCCGGGAGGTCACCCATCCGAATACTACTCTATCCCAAGCACGCTTAACTGCAGAGTTCTGATGGGATATGGTGCATTAATGTTGGAATGATGGCACCCGCAAGGATCTCACCCGCTCCCCCTCTTCAACGGAGCACAAAAAAGGGGGGAGGGTGCAACATTAGGACATCTCGGGAGGTCACCCATCCCAGTGTTTCTCTAGCCCAAGCACGATTAACTACGAAGTTTTGATGGGATCCGGTGCATTAACGCTGGTATGATCGCACCCGCGAGAATCTCCCCTCCTCTCCCTCTTCAAGGGAGACCGCCAAGCCACGGGGAGGGGGTGCGACCCCTCCATGGCACTCGATCTGACACGATGTTTTCTCCCCTCCCGTAGCGGCCTCTTCCCTGATCTGGCAGCGTCTGAACCAGAGGAAGCAAAAGAAGAGGGAAAAAAGGTGTAAGTTCAGTGGCCATCGGCGACGGTGCATAGAGCTCGCCCGTGGCTTTCAATTGATGTTCTGCATCCAAGACACCCACTCGGCACTTCCGCCCCCAGGCTAGTCCACTGCTACTCCGCCGCCCACCCTAAAAGGGCCCCGCGAATAACGAGAGAGCATAAGTAAGAATCATTAACGCAGCTCTGCATTAAAAAAATAAAAAAATAAAAAAAATGGGACAGTGTGCAACTCTAGGACTTCTCGAGAGGTCACCCATCCCAGTGCTACTCTAGCCCAAGCGCGCTTAACTACGAAGTTCTGATGGGATCCGATGCATTAACACTGGTATGATTGCACCCGCAAGGATCTTGCCCGCTCCCCCTCTTCAACGGAGCACAAAAAAGAGGGGAGGGTGCAACACTAGGACTTCTCGAGAGGTCACCCATCCCAGTACTACTCTATCCCAAGCGCGCTTAACTGCAGAGTTCTTATGGGATCAGGTGCATTAACACTGGAATGATCGCACCCGCAAGAATCTCCCCTCATCTCCCTCTTCAAGGGAGACCGTCGAGCCACGGGGAGGGCGTGCGACCCCTCCATGGTCCTCGCTCTGACACGATGTTTTCTCCCCTCCCACCGCGACCTCTTCCCTGATCTGGCAGCGTCTGAACCAGAGGAAGCATAAGAAGAAGGAAAAAAGGAATAAGTTTTGTGGTCATCGGCGGCGCTGCATAGAGCTCACCTGTGGCTTTTAGGGGATGTTCCGCATCCAAGACACCCACTCGGCACTTCCGGCCCCAGGCTAGTCCACTACTACTCCCCCGCCCATGCTAAAAGGGCCCCGCGAATACCGAGAGAGAGTAAGTACGGATCATCCATGCAGCTCCGCAAAAAAAAAAAAAAAATGGGACAGGGTGCAACAATAGGACTTCCCGTGAGGTCACCCATCCCAGTACTACTCTAGCCCAAGCGCACTTAATTGTGGAGTTCTGATGGGCTGTGGTGCATTAACGCTGGTATGATCGCACCCTCTCCCCGTCTTCAACGAAGCACAAAAAAGGGGGGAGGGTGCAACACTAGCACTTCCCAGGAGGTCACCCATCCCAGTACTACTGTAGCCCAAGCGCGCTTAACCGCGGAGTTCTGATGGGATCCGGTGCATTAACGTTGGTATGATTGCACCCGCAAGAATCTCCCCTCCTCTCCCTCTTCAAGGGAGACCGCCGAGCCACAGGGAGGGCGCATGACCCCTCCATGGCCCTCGATCCGACATGATGTTTTCTCCCCTCTCACCACGACCTCTTCCTTGATTTGGCAACGTCTGAACCAGAGGAAGCAGAAGAAGAAGGAAAAAAGGCGCAAGTTTCATGGCCATTGGCGCTGCTGCATAGAGCTCACCCATGGCTTTCAGGCGATGTTTTGCATCCAAGACACCCACTCGGCACTTCCACCCCCGGGCTAGTACACTGCTACTCCGCCACCCACCCTAAAAGGGCCCCGCGAATATCGAGAGAGCATAAGTACGAATCATTCATGCAGCTCTGCATTAAAAAAATAAAAAAATTTAAAAAATAATGGGACAACGTGCAACTCTAGGACTTCTCGGAAGGTCACCCATTCCAGTACTACTCTAGCCCAAGCTCGCTTAACTGCGGAGTTCTGATGGGATCCGGTGCATTAATGCTGGCATGATCACACCCGCAAGGATCTCGCCCGCTCCCCCTCTTCAACGGAGCACAAAAAAGGGGGGAGGGAGCAATGCTCGGATTTCCCGAGAGGTCACCCATCCCAGTACTACTCTAGCCCAAGCGCGCTTAACTACAGAGTTTTAATGGGATCCAGTGCATTAAAGCTGGTATGATCGCACCTGCAAGAGTTTCCCCTCCTCTCCCTCTTCAAGGGAGACCGCCGAGACACGAGGAGGGCGCGCGACCCCTCCATGGCCCTCAATTCGACACAATGTTTTCTCCCCTCTCGTCGCGGCCTCTTCCCTGATCTGGCAGCGTCTGAACTAGAGGAAGCAGAAGAAGAAGGAAAAAAGGCGTATGTTCCATGGCCATCAGCAGCATTGCATAGAGCTCACCCGTGGCTTGTAGGCGATGTTTCGCATCCAAGACACCCACTCGGCACTTCCGCCCCCGGGCTAGTCCACTGCTACTCTGCCGCCCACCCTAAAAGGGCCCCGCAAATATCGAGAGAGTGTAAGTACGGATCATTAATGCAGCTCCGCAAAAAAAAAAAAAAATTATGGGACAGGGTGCAACACTAGGACTTCCCGTGAGGTCACCCATCCCAGTACTACTCTAGCCCAAACGCGCTTAACTGTGGAGTTCTTATGGGCTCTGGTGCATTAACGCTGGTATGATCGCACCCGCAAGGATCTCGCCTACTCCGCCTCTTCAACGGAGCACAAAAAAGAGGGAGGGTGCAACACTAGGGCTTCCCGGGAGGTCACCCATCCCAGTACTACTCTATCCCAAGCACGCTTAACTGCGGAGTTATTATGGGATTCGGTGCATTAATGCTAGTATGGTCTCACTCGCAAGAATCTCCCCTCCTCTCCCTCTTTAAGGGAGACCGTCGAGCCACGGGGAGGGCGCGGGACCCCTCCATGGCCCTCGATCTGACACGATGTTTTCTCCCCTCCCGCTACGGCCTCTTCCCTGATCTGGCAGCGTCTGAACCAGAGGAAGCAGAAGAAGAAGGAAGAAAGGCGTAAGTTCCATGGCCATCGGCGGCGCTGCATAGAGCTCACCCGTGGCTTTCGGGTGATGTTCCACATCCAAGACACCCACTCGACACTTCCGCCACCGGGCTAGTCCACTGCTACTTCGTCGCCCTCGCTAAAAGGGCCCCGCGAATACCGAGAGAGCGTAAGTACGGATCATTCACGCAGCTCCGTGAAAAAATAAAAAAATGGGACAGAGTGCAACAATAGGACTTCCTGGGAGGTCACCCATCCCAGTACTAATCTAGCCCAAGCACGCTTAACTGCAGAGTTCTGATGGGATCCGGTGCATTAGCGCTGGTATGATCGCACCCGCAAGGAACTCGCCCGCTCCCCCTCTTCAACGGAGCACAAAAAAAGGGGGGAGGGTGCAACACTAGGACTTCCCGGGAGGTCACCCCTCCCAGTGCTACTCTAGCCCAAACGCACTTAACTGTGGAGTTCTAATGGGATCTAGTGCAATAACACTAGTATGATCACACCTACAAGAATCTCTCCTCCTCTCCCTCTTCAAGGGAGACCGACGAGCCACTGGGAGTGTGCACGACCCCTCCATGGCCCTCGATCCGACATGATGTTTTCTCCCCTCCCACCGCGGCCTCTACCCTAATATGACAGTGTCTGAACCAAAGGAAGCAGAAGAAGAAGGAAAAAAGGCGTAAGTTCTGTGGCCATCGGCGGCACTGCATAGAGCTCGCCCATGGCTTTTAGGCGATGTTCCGCATCCAAGACACCCACTCAGCTCTTCCACCCCTAGGTTAGTCCACTGCTACTCCCCCACCCACCCTAAAGGGCCGCGCAAATACCGAGAGAGCATAAGTACAGATCATTCATGCAGCTCTGTGAAAAAAAAAGAAAAATGGGACGTGGTGCAACACTAGGACTTCCCAGGAGGTCACCCATCCCAGTACTACTCTAGCCTAAGCGCGCTTAATTGTGGAGTTCTAATGGGATTCGGTGCATTAACACTGGTATGATCGCACACGCAAGGATCTTGCCCGCTCGCCCTCTTCAACAGAACACAGAAAAGGGGGGAGGTTGAAACACTAGGACATACGGGAGGTCACCCATCCCAGTACTAGCCCAAGCGCGCTTAACTGCGGAGTTATGATGGGATCCGGTGCATTAACGCTAGTATGATTGCACTTGCAAGAGTCTCCCCTCCTCTCCCTCTTCAAGGGAGACTGCCGAGCCACAGAGAGGGCATGCGACCACTCCATGACCGTCGATCTGACACGATGTTTTCTCCCCTCCTGCCGCAGCCTCTTCCTTGATCTGGCAGCGTCTGTACCAGAGCAAGCAGAAGAAGGAAAAAAGACGTGAGTTCTTTGGCCATTAGCGGCATTGCATAGAGCTCGCCCATGGCTTTCAAGTGATGTTCCACATCCAAGACACCCACTCAGCACTTCCGCCCCCGGGCTAGTACACTGCTACTCCATCGCCCACGCTAAAAGGGCCCCGCGAATGCCGAGAGAGCGTAAGTACATATCATTCATGCAGCTCCGCAAAAAAGGAAATTAAAAAAAAAAAAATGGGACAGGGTGCAACACTAGGACTTCCCAGGAGGTCACCCATCTGAATACTACTCTAGCCCAAGCACGCTTAACTGCGGAGTTCTGATGGGATCCGGTGCATTAACACTGGAATGATTGCACCCGCAAGGATCTCGCCCGCTCCCCCTCTTCAACGGAGCACAAAAAATGGGGGAGGGTGCAACACTAGGACTTCTCGCGAGGTCACCCATCCCAGTGCTTCTCTAGCCCAAGCACGATTAACTGTGAAGTTTTGATAGGATTCGGTGCATTAACGCTGGTATGATCGCACCTGCGAGAATCTCCCCTCCTCTCCCTCTTCAAGGGAGACCGCCGAGCCATGGGGAGGGGGCGCGACCCCTCCATGGGCCTCGATCCGACACGATGTTTTCTCCCCTCCCACCGCGGCCTCTTCCCTGATCTGGCAGCATAGAGCTCGCCCGTGGCTTTCAAGCGATGTTCCGCATCCAAGAAACCCACTCGGCACTTCCGCCCCTGGGCTAGTCTACTACTACTTCGCCGCCCACCCTAAAAGGGCCCCGCGAATATCGAGAGAGCGTAAGTACGGATCATTCACGCAGCTCCGCATTAAAAAAATTAAAATAAAAATAAAAAATGGGACAGTGTGCAACTCTAGGACTTCCCAGGAGGTCACCCATCCCAGTACTACTCTATCTCAAGTGCGCTTAACTACGGAGTTCTGATGGGATCCGGTGCATTAACGCTGGTATGATCGCACCCGCAAGGATCTCGCCCGCTCCCCCTCTTCAACGGAGCACAAAAAAGGGGGGAGGGTGAAACACTAGGACTTCGTGGGAGGTCACCCATCCCAGTACTACTCTAGCCCAAGCACGCTTAACTGTGGAGTTCTGATGGGATCCAGTGCATTAACATTGGTATGATCGCACCCACAAGAATCTCCCCTCCTCTCCCTCTACAAGGGAGACCGCCGAGCCATGGGGAGGGCGCGCGACCCCT
Organism: Pinus albicaulis; assembly: GCA_034641835.2. Lineage (NCBI taxonomy): Eukaryota > Viridiplantae > Streptophyta > Pinopsida > Pinales > Pinaceae > Pinus > Pinus albicaulis. Next base: position 854,911,621 of record CM076578.1, read on the forward strand.
CCATGGCCCTCAATCCGACACGATGTTTTCTCCCCTTTCGCCGCGACCACTTCCTTGATCCGTCGTCCAACCAGAGGGAAGCAAAAGAATACAAAAAGGGGAAGTCTCTCATGGTCATCACCCAGAGTTTCACCCATGAAGCTGGGGGATGTTCGCATCCAAGACACCCACTCGCACTTCTGTCACTGCTAGTCTGACTGCTACTCCGCTGCCAGCTTAAAAGGCCCTGCGAATGCCGAGAGAGCGTGGCACGGATCATTCATGCGCCTCCGCAGAGCAAAAAAAAAAAAAAGAGACAGGGTGCAAACACTCTGCCAGACTTAGGTCGCCCTTATCCCGGTCACTATTCTGTACCAAAGCACGCTAATCTGTGGGAGTTTCGATGGGTCCGATGCATTAACGTTCGGAATGACTATCAGGGTGATCTCTCCACTCCCTTGTTTGAGCACAAAAAAGGGGGGAGGGTGCAACACTAGGACTTCCCGGGAGGTCACCCATCCCAGTACTACTCTAGCCCAAGCGCGCTTAACTGCGGAGTTCTGATGGGATCCGGTGCATTAACGCTGGTATGATCGCACCCGCAAGAATCTCCCCTCCTCTCCCTCTTCAAGGGAGACCGCCGAGCCACGAGGAGGGCGCGCGACCCGTCCATGGCCCTCGATCCGACACGATGTTTTCTCCCCTCCCGCCACGGCCTCTTGGGCAACCCAACCGTGAGGAAGGAGAAGAAGAAGCAAAAATGGCGAGTTCCACATACTTCCGCGGTGCCGCATAGAGGCTCGCGTCTGGTGGCTTTCACCTCGATGTTCCACATCCAAAACACCCACTGCGCACTTCGCCGGGCGCAGTCCACGTCACTCGCCGCCCACCCGCCAAAAGGGCCCCGAATACTGGAGTGAGGGCACTGATCATTCATGTGTCTGTGAAAAAAAAAAAAGGGACATTGTTCAACAGACTGCTAATCTCCAATGCTAACATTACTCTAGCTCAAGCGCTTAACTCGGAGGCTCTAGCTGGTCCCAACACTGCAGTATCATCGCAATTCCAAGTGATCTCGCGCCCACCTCCTCTCCTCTTCAACGGAGCACAAAAAAGGGGGGAGGGTGCAACACTAGGACTTCCCGGGAGGTCACCCATCCCAGTACTACTCTAGCCCAAGCGCGCTTAACTGCGGAGTTCTGATGGGATCCGGTGCATTAACGCTGGTATGATCGCACCCGCAAGAATCTCCCCTCCTCTCCCTCTTCAAGGGAGACCGCCGAGCCACGGGGAGGGCGCGCGACCCCTCCATGGGGCTCTTATCCGACACGATGTTTTCTCCGCTCCCGGCAGCTCCTTCTCTGATCCGTTGAATGGCTCAATTGCAGGGAAGTAGAAGAAGAAGGAAAAAATGTGTAAGTTTCATGGCCATCGGCGGCACTGTATAGAGCTCGCCCGTGGCTTTGAGGCGATGTTCCGCATCCAAGACACCCACTTGGCACATCCGCCCCCGGGCTAGTCCACTACTACTCCACCGCCCACCCTAAAAGGGCCCCGCGAATGCCGAGAGAGCGTAAGTACGGATCATTCATGCAGCTCTGTAATAAATATATAAAAAAAATGGGATAGTGTGCAACACTAGGACTTCCCGGGAGGTCACCCATCCCAGTACTACTCTAGCCCAAGCGTGCTTTACTGTGGAGTTCTGATGGGATACGGTGCATTAACGCTGGTATGATCACACCCGCAAGGATCTCGCCCGCTCCTCCTCTTCAACGAAGCACAAAAAAGGGGGAGGGTGGAACACTAGGGCTTCCCGAGAGATCACCCATTCCAATACTACTCTAGCCCAAGCACGCTTAACTGCGGAGTTCTGATGGGATCCGATGCATTAACGCTGGTATGATCGCACTCGTAAGAATCTCCCCTCCTCTCCCTCTTCAACGGAGACTGTCGAGCCACGGGGAGGGCGTGCGACCCCTCCATGGCCCTTGATCCGACACGATGTTTTCTCCCCTCCCGCCACAGCCTCTTCCTTGATCTGGCACCGTCTGAACTAGAGGAAGTAGAAGAAGAAGGAAAAAAGGCGTAAGTTTCGTTTCCATCAGCGGCACTGCATAGAGCTCGCCTATGGCTTTGAGGCGAAGTTCCGCATCCAAGACAGCCACTTGGCACTTCCGCCCCCGGTCTAGTCCACTGCTACTCCGCCGCCCACCCTAAAAGGGCCCCGCGAATAAGGAGAGAGCATAAGTACGGATCATTCATGCAGCTCCACATTTCAAATAAAAAATAAAAAATAAAAAAAATGGGACAGCGTGTAACACTAGGACTTCCCGGGAGTTCACCCATCCTAGTACTACTCTAGCCCAAGCGCGCTTAACTGCGGAGTTCTGATGGGATCCGGTGCATTAACGTTGTTATGATCACACCCGCAAGGATCTCGCCCGCTCCCCCTCTTGAATGGAGCACAAAAAAGGGGGGAGGGTGCAACACTAGGAGTTCCCAGGAGGTCACCCATCCCAGTACTACTCTAGCCCAAGCACGCTTAACTGTGGAGTTCTTATGGGATCGATACATTAACGTCGGTATGATCACACCCGCAAGAATCTCCCCTCCTCTTCCTCTTCAAGGGAGACCGCCAAGCCATGAGGAGGGCGCGTGACCCCTCCATGGCCCTCGATCCGACACGATGTTTTCTCCCCTCCCACCGCGGCCTCTTCCCTGATCTGGCAGCGTCTAAGCCAGAGGAAGCAAAAGAAGAAGGAAGAAAGGCGTAAGTTCCATGGCCATGGTTAGTGCTGCATAGACCTCGCCTGTGGCTTTCAGGCGATTTTCTGCATCCAAGACACTGACTCGGCACTTCTGCCCCCGGGCTAGTCCACTGCGACTCCGCTGCCCACCCTAAAAGGGCCCTGCAAATACCGATAGAGTGTAAGTACGGATCATTAGAGCGTAAGCTCTCTTGGTGGCACTCTATCATTCAAGTTTATCTTTTCAAACATTCTATCCATTCACTAGATTGTCAATTTTGGTATCGGAGGATGAGGTTGAGGGTGCAGAATCATCTTTATAAGTTACCCTCTTCTCTGATCTCATCCTAGCTCTTTTCTCAATTAAGTTTGTTTCTACACTTACAACTCCCTTCTGCATGTCTTCTAGAGTTGAATAATCTCTCTCCCTTAGTTGATAAGCCATATCAGCATCGAAACCTTCAGGATATTTTACTAATGCCATGCCTTGGGGAGGTTTCATGTGAGGTGGAAGAGCATTGTAGATACTGTTAAACCTAGTGGAATAATCATGAACACTCTCTCCCTGATTTCTCTTAAGATTGTTATACTCTGTTAATATTTGGAGAGGGTTGCTTTTGATTTCCCATTTTCTAATGAATGTTTGATGCAGAGAGAGAAGGTCATTGATGTTATTAGGAGTTAAGCCTTTAAACCACTTCATTACTTTTCCCCCTAAACTTTGAGCAAATATTCTCATCTTTATGGTCTCATCTTCTATTTCCATATAATCAAATGCATCTTCCATCCTATATACATGTTGTTGAGCTGTGGTAGATTCTTTTCCAGTGAAATGGGGAATTTTAAACTGATAGTCATTTGGCAAGGGAACCATAGGTTGTGGTAACACTAATGGGGCATACCATGCTGCCATGGCTGGAAAGAAAGGTGGATTTACAGTGGGTGGATTGACAAGAGGGACGATGGTGGTATGGATTGGAGTGGAAGAAACACTTGGGCCAACAAACTGGTTTTGACGAGATTGGTTATGAAAGAGGCTAAAGTGGTGAATAAGTTGTGAATCAGGAGGCGTAGAAGGTGAAGCTTCTCTACTAAAGCTCTATTGCAAGCCTGCAGTTTCAAGATTAGTTTGGTTTAAATCACTTTGAGATCTGGTTCTAAAAATGTTCTTAGTATGATGTAAGTCAAAGTGTAAATCCTCCAAGACAGCAAGGTTTTCAGGGAGAGATTTTGTTCTTGGGATGTTCCTATCAGCATCTAATTTTCTAGCTCTAGAAGTCTGCCACATAATTCTTTCTAGATTTTCAAATATTGTAGGAGGATTAGGGTCTGGATGGGATCTAGTGTTGATCCTATGTGAAGCCAGACTGCTTTTCAAAAATTGAGAGAGGCTGAAGTTTGTAGGAACTGTTTTGAAAGTTTTGCCTCTCAGAATGTCTTATCTAATATGGGACTAGGCTTCTCAATTTCTTCAAGGTTGGTTAACACAGTCCTAAAGAGAGGTGGAGACCTAGATGGGTAATAGGCCTACTGGGGCTAAATGGAGTCGCCGGGTGGAAAATTTTTAGCTTTTTGTGAAGGTAAAATATTTTATGGTTCCACCACCATGTTTATTATGAAGCCAATATGAAATATTTTTGTATTTTGTATATATGTATGGTTATGAGAGTGTCCTATGTCTAATCTTAATACTTAGCTAAGGTGCTCAAACAAACAGAGTCTACTCTATGGCCCACTAACTGATTTTCTTAGATATTTATAAGACTAAAGGGTGCACAAGAGTTAGCTAGACTATCATATACTCAGTAGGTTCCACTGTGATCACCATTATGTTGGGGTCCTGTGATTTGGCAAATTGGCATGCCAAGTGACAAGGCAACATGCAAACCAAGCTTTAGAGCTCTAGGATCTAGCCCTCCTAGTCTCAGAGAGGGATCTCTCAATATTTTTATAAGGATGTGTTTTGAAAGTTCAATGGTTGATTTTAGGATAGTTATGAGGTGCAAGGTTGTTGTTTGTTTGGTTGGAAAAATATGTTTCATGTAGTATAGATAGAGCATGGGAATATACAAGCCATTGGGCAATGGAGTCATGTGAAGGTCCAAATAGTTCTGATTGAGAAGGAATGGAAAGCAGATGGAAAATCTAACTCAGTCAAGGATCTATTGAATAATATGGGTGAAATGGGATGAACATTAAGGACTAAGAGTGAAAAGCAAACTAAACCCTTTCACAATGACTTAAAGGATTCGGGGAATGCCCTATTTCCTCTAGTAAGCTCACTGTTTTGGCCTTAATCAATATAAACACTCCAAGAAAAGGAGAAATGCAGACGAAAACCTTCTTAATGAATCATAGGATTCGGGGAACGCCCTATTTCCTCCTATAGGTTCACTGTTGAAAGCTAAATCAACAAAGACATACAATTGCATTCAAAGAGGAGGGAACGCCTTAGACATCTAGGACTGCAATTATAGGGACCTTTAACACAATAATTACAATAATGAACAGAGCGTATGATTGAGACAAGCCTCTCTGTCAAATTTCAAGCATTAATAATTAAAGGGAAATTTCAGACACAACATTCAGTGGAAAAGAAAGAGGGAACGCCTAGACAATCTTTAGCACAACTGAATCAATCATTTCTGAAATAAAACAAACTGAATATTCAAGAGAGCTATTAGACTACCCTGCCATTTTTAGTAGCAGAAAACATATAAACAGTGAAGGATAAACAAGTCAGAGGTGCTTTCAAGATACATTTCTCTGCCTAAACTTTTTATCCTACTGTAAGTCAAAGAATAATGGAACAAAGTGATAAACGGGAAACAACATTAACAATAAGAGATTACTTCACCAAAACTAGGCTCAGGGATCCAATGGTCCGGCCTCCTTCATCAACAAAACAATAGAAACCTCCACACTCCTTCAGAACACCAATGCTTCTTCAAAGCAGCAATATGTATTACTTTAGAAATCATCAAATGCCAACCTTTTACAATGAGACTTAAAAGAGCCTTTATAAAGAAAATGGGAAAAGTAGGTGAAGGAGGTTTTAATGATCATCAGAGATAGGAGGAGTGCATTTGAATGCTCCATCCTAAGCCATAAATATTACATTAATTTCTGGACAGACTTAGTAACTTTGTTGCTTGGTGAGGTTCCCTTGACATGACATAAAACACCCTACAGCATGTCCTTTGGGAGGAAATACTATCTGCAGTGGTACTATTATCTTCTTAGGTGTGAGTTAAGTGAAGAATGGACTATGAGGACTCCCATACTTCTAAATAACTGCTTCTGACAGTTTTTAGTAGCTTCCTTGGTGAAATAACTGCTTGGAAAGCTTGTGTGCATGGATATGGGTAATGTCTGTGTCAGTCAGCTTCTGCACCAGTAAATGCTCTGTTCATTTGTACTTCAACCTGTTTTAGCTCTGTTTATGCTTTCACTTTGCTGATTTCTTGAACTGCTTTTGTACCGATGCCTTCAAATGTTCTATTAATCTTCTATGCCTTGTCATATGCCATTGGATATGTGACCCTCATCTTTCTGAATGTTTTGTGCACAGATGGAGGTTTTCACTGAGCTGAAGGGTTTACTGAGGGTTCATGGATTTGATCCATTGGTTGACATGACCTCGCCTTCTGTTATGGTCCCTTTGATGTTGTTTCATGTCCCTGAGATTGCCATCTGAGCTTTTATGTCACCTCTGTGACTGTAAAAAAATTATCCTTCATCAGCCATGGAAAAACCTGCAAACACATGATAAAAATTTATAAAAACCTGCGGGCTTGGTTTAGATTTCCTGTAGAGTCTCTCGGAGTGGAGGAGCAATGAGGCGGAAAGTGATTGCAATAAAAAATAGGAAAAAAACCCTGGCAGAGCAGCTAACCAGGTGCAGTGAGGGTTTGGGTGCGAGGATGAACATGAACTGTTAGATCAGGGCAATCTACGGTGGAGATTTCTTGATGGAGGTCGTAGCAGGAGAGAGATGGGAAGAAAATGCATTAGGATCGCGATATAATATGGGTCGTGCAATCTCGGAGATCGACGGCTGGGATTAAAAATGAAAGGCAACGTTATGGAGAGCAGCAGTATAGCAGAAAACCAAGGGTGGTTTTCGCAAAATAAAATGGGGGAAGGCGGTATTAACTGAGAGAAATGTGATTTGATACATCGATTGACACGTGGCTTTTAAATACCACCTATTTCGCAAAAATTTTGGGCATTAAACTTCGGGCATAAAAATTTTGTGAAATGGAGCTTCAGTCATCAGATGATGGGCGGCAAATCCGACGGTGCGGACCGCGCGCGATGGATGAAGAGCTGCGAGGTATGGATGTGGGATGGGACCCTTGGTGACATTAGCCCTTTTTCATGGAGCAGGGAGAATGGCAGGTTAAGTCCAGACCATTGATTGGATCTGATCAACGATCAAGATTGATCCTGGGCTAAATGAAAAATAGAGGCATGTGGAGACAAGAGGTGATGATATTTTGTGCGATGGTCGTTGATGTCGAGGAATGAACGGTTGAGATCTATAGTGGGAAAATGAAGGAATGAAAGCTTGAAGGAGTGAAGAGGTCTGATGATCATTGATCTACAAATATTGACGGTCACGATTTATTTAAACAAATGGTTGGAAATCGGGAAAATACGAAGGCAGGGGGCTTTGGTGGAGAAAAATAATAAGGGAAAAGGGGTTTATGAAATAAGGTGCGGGAGGGGTCTATGGGAATACATGGATACCACGAGCGGTGATGGAGGGGGCTTAGTTTTTTAAGCACCTGGTTATAGCACTTGGGTTTATGGAGAACAGGGGCTGAGTTTAAGCTCTCGGGGGCTTAATGCCTTAATAGTTGAAAAATGGGTTTTTAGGCCAAAATGAAGGTTTTTCAAGGCTTTTTTGGCTTTCGGTAGAAGGGGACAAAGGGTTTTAAACCTATAAAATGGATTTTTAGAGGTTTAAAGGGATTTTGGAGGCCTTTAAAGGGAAATGGAGGGTTAAAGGATGAAAAGAAAGCTTTATGAAAGTGGATAAAAATGAGTGAAAGGGGGAGCTTCAGAGGCCTTTTGAAAACAGTTTCTTTCATAAACAGCAGGGTTCATTAATGGAAATAGCAGTGAAGATGAACCTCCATGATAGGAAAACCATAAGAATTCAAGGATGATATATTTTCAAAGGAAACTATCTCTTGAAGGCTTGACAACAGATTTAGCCACCATTAGGTATATCAGAATTTATAGGTGGCTAACAGTGGCTCCACTTGGGGAGGACATCTTGCCCTTTAGGTCTCCAGAACCTCAGTAATCTCTGTATTTAGCAGACCAGTGCCATTCCATTAGGTAGAATTCTTTTCTTTCTTGCTGGTACCTTTTGCATATTGGCAGTTCTTTTAGTGAACTACAACATGAGATCTCTTTGAAAAAAACATTTCTACTTACCCCAAGCTACTTGTCCTAACATTTTCTTCTTCCTTTGAGTGCACTTGTACTGGAAAAATCTTTTTTCAACATTTTATTTTGCAAACAGAAAAATAAACCTATCTAATGCTACCCTTATTTCTCCATGAATTCAGATTAAGCAGTTGAACTCATAAATTTCTCTACCTAACTATTATCTGTCAGGATTAAACAGTCTGACACATTTCATTCTCTCTATTCTAAAACAGAAATTGAAACACAGCTAAACCAGGATTATACTGTCTGATTTGTTGTGGGTCCATGGCATAAAGACAAGCTACACATGAACTAAAACTAGTAGAAATTAAAACAAAACTTGGAAGGTTTGAAGTTCTGAAAATTGAAAACACCTTTCCTTCCTTTCATGACTCGGATTTTGAGCTTTTTTAGAGTCACTTTTCTTCTTCCTTCCAACTCTGGTTTTGATCTTGTTAGAGCTGTTTTCTTTTTCTTTGCTAGTTCATGTTTTCAGCATGTTAGAACCAGTTCTCTTTCCTTTCTATCCTAATTTTTTCTACTGATAATCCAAGATTAGACAGTTTGGCAAATCTTCTTCACTATCCTATCAGCAGTAAATTGAAATCTGCCCAATCATGATTAGGTTGTATGACTGGACAGTAGCGCTCCATAAAGTAGTAGCATTTGAGCTTGCACACTTTCATATTTTCCTTTCTTTTTGGTATGGGGCTATACCTTTCTCGTTTTATTTCTGCCCTCTTTTATATTTTTCTATTGTTTTTGTATTTTTCTTTCCATTTTTCTTTGTGCAAATGGTATGTACAATGGATAAAAACTCAGAAACTAAGACTCTTGAAAGAAATAGTGTTTAAGCATCCTGCCATTGACAGGACCTCCCAACACTTCTTCACCATTCAGTTCTTGTAGGAAAAATGCATTATGCCCTCTTATGGAATGAATAATGTAGGGCCCTTTCCACAGATTTTCAAACTTACCATGTTTTCCTTTCTCTTACCTCCTGGAATCCCATTTGAGAACCACATTTCCAACTTGGAAGTCATTTGCTTTAGTCCTTTTGTCAAATAACCTTTTGATGTTTTCTTGGACCTTTTGAGTTCTCTGATAAACTTCCTCTCTGGTCTGCTGCAAATGGACGGTCTGATTGATCCTTCTCTGCATATCATTTTCTTCAGCTTGGACTTCTTAAAGGAGTTTCATGACTGGAACTCCTAAATATGTTGGGAAAACAGCATCCATGCCATAGAACAGCTAATAGGAGGACATATTAATTGAATTTTTGGTGGTTAACCTGTCAGCCCACAAGGCATGAACAAGCTTACCATGCCATGCTTTCTGGTTCTGCTCCAATAAATCTTTGATGATGTTGATCAGGCTCTTGTTTGAGGATTCAGAAATTCCATTTCCTTGGGGGTAATAGGCAGTGGAATGGCCCAAGGTGATCTGATATTTATGGCAGAAATAAACCATCTTCTTGGATTTAAAGGCAGCAGCATTGTCTATGATTATTTTCCTAGGAAAGCCAAATCTAGACAATATGTTGGTCTCAAGGAATTTAATGATGACGGAGTCAGTAGCATTCCTAGTGGGTATGGCCTCTATCCATTTGGTAAAATAGTCAGTGGCTATGAGGATCCATTTCTGCTGGGCTAAGGAAGATGGATGGATTTCTCCTATGAATTCCAAACTCCACTGTTGAAAGGGTGCTTCGATGCTAATAGGCTTCAAGGGTAAGGGAAAGAGCTTTCTTCTACCATCAAAGATTTGGCACTTGTGGCAGGACATCACTAGTTTATGGGTGTCTGGGAAAAGGGTGGGCCAATAGTAACTAGATCTGAGGATATTGTTTGCTGTGGTCTTCCAATTTAAGTGACCCCCACATTCTCCTTCATGCATTTCATGCATGATTTTTCTTGCATCAACCTCAAGTAAAAATTTCAGTAGTATCCCAAAAGCATTTTTCCAATATAAAACTCCATCTATTATACAATAATTTAAAGCCTTCTGTTTTACAAACCTGGCTTTTGTTTTTGAAAAGGAAGGAGGAGCATTCAAATAAAGCAACACATACATGATGTCAGCATACCATGGAGATTTCATGAATGTTTCTTTAGTAAATGGTGTTGGGAACTCTTCTATCTCTTCTAAGGCATCAACCATATTCATATCTAGAGATTTGGACTCAGCCATGAGTTTTGCTAACCCTTTTCCCTTGATGAGTTTGGTAGGCCTGATTTCTAAGTCATATTCTAGAATAGTGGAAATCCATTTTCCCCTTTTACCATCAGGGTCCTAACTTAGAATATCTTTAACTACGGTGTGTGGGACAAAGGCAATGATATGTGAATGTAAAATGTACACCCTAAAATCCTTTAATGCTTTTACCAATGCCAAGGCTTGCTTCTCCATGATATTATATTTGAGTGGGGCATATCTTAAGGATTTACTGAAGAAGGATATAGGTTTTTATTGCCCCAATTTCTTCTTTTGAAATAACACTGCAGCTATTGTATGTTCAGATGCAAAGAAAAAGATATAGAAATCTTTGGTGAAATCAGGACTGATAAGGACTGGCGCTTGAGTAAGGGCTTGCTTTACCAGTTCAAATGATTGTTTATCTTACATTGTCCATTTGAAACCTAATTATTTCCTGAGCATGTTAGTGATGTTTCTTAATAGCTCAGCAAGGTTGGGGATGAATCTCCTCAAGAAATTAAACTTTCCAATGAAAGATTGTAATTCTTTGAAATTTCTAGGGTGACTGATATTCAGTATGTCGTCAATTCTTTTAGGATCTATTTTGATCCCTTCTTCAGAGATTATGTGACCAAGAAGCTTTCCTTCCTGGAGGCCAAAGAGTGTCTTTTTGGGATTTAAATACAAGCCAAATATTTTGCATTTCTTGAAAACCTTCCTTAAATGTTCTAAATGTTCTTCATCAGTTTTGGAGAAGACAGTAATATCATCAAGGTAAATGATTATAAAATAGCCTATGTCTTCTGAGAAGGTTATGTCCATGGCCCTCTAGAAGGTTTCCCCTGCATTAATCAAACCAAATGGCATCTTGACATACATGAATGTCCCCCAAGGTGTAGTGAAAGCAGTTTTATGTTGATCAATTGGAAGAACTAGAACCTGATTGTAACCTGAGAACCCATCCAACAAAGATATTCTTTTTTACCCAACTACCCTTTGAAGAATGTGGTCCATTTTTGGAAAGGGGTAGTTATCTTTCAGAGAGGCTCTATTAAGGTTCCTGAAGTCAATACACAGCCTAATCTCCCCAGTCTTCTTCATGACGGATACTAGATTGGAGACCCAGTCTGAGTATCTGAGAGGAACAATGATCCCTGCATCATACATATTCCTAATTTCCTTCTCTACTGCAGGCAATAAAATAGGTTTTATCCTCCTTAATTTCTGTCTGAAAGGTTTCTGATTTTTCTTAAAATGGATCTTGTGTTGAATGATGCTGGTGACATATGATTTCAAATATTTATAGTCCCATGCAAAAACATCTAGAAACTCTTTGAAGAGTGCTATGTATTGTTGTTTTATGTGGGCAGGAATGGTGCTAGATAACTTAATCACTTTAGGCTCAGTTGGGCTGCCTGTGTTGTGCTCTTCCACATTAGTTTCCATGGTCTCTGCTTTTGGTTCTTTAGCCACATCGTTGAAATCAAAGAGTTGTTCTAATGGAGCAAGGCCATTGGGTATGGTATCACCTTTACACTCTAGAACTTCGAGGTCCTTTTGGTCTAGATCATCAGGTAATTTTGCTTTGAAAAGATGATCAAACTGATTTATAACAGAAGGGGAGGAGGACTCTGTTTCAGGTATTAGTTCTCCATTTAAACATTCTTTTTCATGGTTGAAACTTGGTGATGCTATGGAAAACTCATTTCTTGACTGCAGGAAATCTTCTTTATGTTTATCATTGTCAAATACCTGCCAATGGTCTTCGTTATCAAGCACTGCTGGTCTCTTTTTCACCTTTATAATGAACTGCTCATCGATTTGTGGTATTTGGCAATTACTAGCAGCAAAAGCCAGTTCGTTTTCTAGGTGGTTTTGGGCTCTTGGTATGAACATGAGTTCATATTTTACGAAAGTTTTTAGGAGATCTAACACAGTGTTTCTATATTCTCTGAGTCTGGGATTTTTGGTTGAATATTCCCCTTTGATTTGTCTTATGATTAACTCAGAATCTCCCTATACAAATATCCTTTTGGCCTTTAGATCTTTAAGTATATGCAGGCCAAGGAGAAGGGCTTCATATTCTGCAACATTGTTAGTGCTTGAAAAATCTAACTTGCAGGCATATCCTTTGTTTGTTTTATGTATCCATACACCAACTCCTACACTATATTTGCTGCAAGAGCCATCAAAGCTCATTCTCCAAAGTGTTTCTGTTTCATTCTCATCTGTTTTGTGTTGCTCAAGGCTACTGGGAGTTGAGGTATCTAGAGGTTGAGAGGAAGACAATTCTGAATGCTCTGGTACACTGATGCCCTACTTGTTTTCCTCCTTTGTTTGGGTGACTTCATCTTCATTGTATAAAATAAAGGAATCTAGATCTGAATGGGTGGAGTAAACAGGAGTGTTGTGAGGTTTGTCCTTGCTTCTCACCATGTATTTCATGAGGGTTTCCCTATATAATCTTCTGGTTTGACCAAACACTGGTATGGTGGCATAAGACATATCCATCTAAAGGGTGCCCTGGATCTTAGCTCCCCATGATCTAAACAAGAGCATGCCATATTTTGGGGGAATGCCAGCTACTACCACATCCATTACAAGATTCTTGGCAGGGATTTGAGACAAGTTAACTCACAAATATTTAATTAACCCCAAGCATTTGACCCTTCTGGAATCAAAGGAATACAAGTCTCTATATTGTCTAGTAATCTCTAAGCCTAGGCTTTCCATTACTACCTTGGGCATAAGGTTGTGTGATGCTCCTGAATCTATCATGGCATTGTGTAAGATTTTTTCATGTATGTTTAGACTGGAATAGAAGGGAGGCATAGCCCTGTCTTGGTATTTTCCTTCAATTTTAGGACCAAACAACAGTTCTGGCTTATCATCTGTCAGGTTCAAAGTATCAGTATCAACACTTATATTCAGAGCTTTTAGGACCTAGTTTCTGTACACTCCCTGGGTCACTAATTCAGCCAAAGGTATGTTAATTTTAATCTTTGCAATATCTCCCTCAAGGTTGAAAGTAACTAATGACTTTGTTATATTTACATCTGTTTTTTCAACAAAATTTCTTTCAACGATTTTGATGTGCTGAGTTTTATTAGAACTAATAATCTGAGTTGTTTTAATAGAGCCACTAGCAGAGGTACTAGGGCAACTCTGTTCAACATTTGGCTAGATAATTTTATCTTTGTTTAAATCTGTCTTCTTAGCCAAAATGTGGGTTTTCTCTGTTGCTTTCTTAAGCTGATTTTCTGTATTTTTCCTAACAGCAGAGCTAGTGTTTTTGTCATTTCTATTATCTATGTTCCCTTTTCTTCTTAGATCATAGTGTTTGTGTACCTCCATGATTGCATTCTCAAACCCCAGTCTATAATCTTCAGACTCCTCATGTGTATATTCCTTTGGTTCTGAGGAGAAGAAACTTTGTTCTTCTTCAATGAGGAAAACATCATCCCCACTATCTGATCCAATCAAGTTTACATGGTTTTCTCCCAACCTTTCAATCTCTCCTTCTTCTTCTTGATCTACGTAGTTTTATTGGAATGGAGGTCTAATTTGTTGGTCATTATCTCTTTGCCTATCTTGATTGTTTTCTCTTCTCAAGTTATGATTTCTATTTCTATTTTGGAGGTTGTTTTGGTTTTCTCTTCGTGGTACTCCATCATTCAAGTTTATCTTTTCAAGCATTCTCTCCATTACCTTCACTAGGATGTCAATTTTGGTATCAGAGGATGAGGTTGAGGGTGTAGAATCATCTTTATAAGTTACCCTCTTTTCTGATCTTAACCTATCTCTTTTCTTAATTAAATTTACCTCTACACTCACAGCTCCCTTCTGCATGTCTTCTAGAGTTAAATAGTCTCACTTCTTAGTTGATAAGCCATATCAACATCGAAACCTTTAGGATATTTTACTAAGGCCATGCCTTGGGGAGGCTTCATGTGAGGTGGAAGAGCATTGTAGATACTGTTAAACCTGGTGGAGTAATCATGAACACTCTCTCCCTTATTTCATTTAAGACTATTATACTCTATTAATATTTGGAGAGGGTTGCTTTTGATTTCCCATTTGCTAATGAATGTTTGATGCAGAGAGGGAAGGTCATTGATGCTATTAGGATTTAAGCCTTTAAACCACTTCTTTACTTCTCCTCCTAAGCTTTGATCAATTATTCTCATCTTTATGGTCTCATCTTCTATTTCCATATAATCAAATGCATCTTCCATCCTATCTACATGTTGTTGAGCTGTGGTAGATTATTTTCTAGTGACATGGGGAATTTTAGACTGATATTCATTTGGTAAGGGAACCAGAGGTTGTGGTAACACTAATGGGGCATACCGTGCTGCCATGGCTGGAAATAAAGGTGGATTTATAGTGGGTGGATTGACAAGAGGGAAAATGGGCTGAAATGGAGTGTTTTGGACAGTGGTGGTATGGATTGGAGTGGAAGAAACACTTGGGCCAGCAAACTGGTTTTGAATAGGTTGGTTATGAAAGAGACTAAAGTGGTGAAGAAGCTATGAATCAGGAGGAGTAGAAGGTGAAGCTTCTCTACTAAAGCTTTGTTGCAAACCTACAGCTTCAAGATCAATCTGGTTTAAATCACTTTGAGATCTGGTTCTAAAAATGTTCTTAGTATGATGTAAGTCATAGTGTAAATCCTCCAAGACAGCAAGGTTTTTAGGGAGAGATTTTGTTCTTGGGATTTTCTTATCAGTAGCTAATTTTCTAGCTCTAGAAATCTGCAATGAGACTTCAAAGAGTCTTTATAGGAAAAATTAGGAAAAGTAGGTAAAGAAGGTTTTAATGAATCATCAGAGATAGGAGAGGGCATTTGAATGCTCCATTTTATGCCATAAATATTACATTAATTCCTGGAGGGACTTAGTAACTTTGTTGCTTGCTGAGACCATTTTGATATGACATAAATCACCCACAGGGTGTCCTTTGAGAGGAAAAACTATCTGCAGTGGTACTGTTATCTTCTTAGGTGTGAGTTAAGTGACAAAATGGGCCTTGAGGACTCCCATACTTCTAAATAACTGCTTCTGACAGTATGTAGTAGCTTCCATGGTGTAATAACTACTTGTCAGGCCTTTGAGCATGGAGATGGACTATGTTTGTGTCAATCAACATTCTGCACTAATAACTGCTCTACCCCTTTGTACTTCAACTTGTTTTAGCTCTGTTTATGCTTTCACTTTGCTGATTTTTAGAACTGCCTATTGTACTGATGTCTTCACCAGATTTTTTAATCTTTTATGCCGTGTCTTATGCCACTAGATATGTGACCCTCATCTTTCTGAGTGTTCTATGTATAGGTGGAGGGTTTCACTGAGCTGGTGAGCCATTAAGGGTTCATGGATCTAATCCATTGATTGACATGTAATTCACCCTCTGCTCTTGGTGTTGATTCCTGGCCCTGAGACTATTATCTGAGCCTTTATGTCACCTTTGTGACTGTAAAACATTTATCCTTCATCGGCCATGAAAAGCCTGCAAACACACGATAAACTATTATGAAAACCTGTGGGCTTGGTTTAGACTGCTTGCAGAGGCTCTGGGGGTGGCAGACCAGTGAGGAGTTAGACATATGTAGCAGAAAAATGGGATCAAAACCCTGGCAGAGCATCTAATCAGGTTTAGTGAGGGTCTGGGTGCAAGGATGAACGTGGGCTATTAGATCAGGACGATCTACGGTGGAGATTTCTTGATGGAGTCGTAGTGGGAGAGAGATGGGAAGAAAATGCATTAGGATCGTGATATAATATGGGCCGTGTGATCTCAGAGATCGACAGCTGGGATTAAAAATGAAAGGAAACGTTAGGGAGAGCAGCAGTATAGCGGATAACCTGGCGTGGTTTTCACAAAATAAAATGGGGGAAGGCAGTATTAACTGAGAGAAATGAGATTCGATACATCGATTGACACGTGGCTTTTTAATACCGCCTATTTTGCAAAAAATTTGGGCATTAAACTTCGGGCATAAAAATTTTGCGAAATGGAACTTCAATCGTCGGATGTTGGGTGGCAGATCTGACAGTGCAGATCACGCACGATGGATGAAGAGTTGCGAGGTATGGATGTGGGGTGGGACCCTTGGTGATGTTAGCCCTTTATCGTGGAGCAGGGAGAACGGCAGGTTAATTCCAGACCGTTGATCAGATCTGATCAACGATCAAGATTGGTCCCGGGCTAAATGAAAAATAGAGGCATGTGGAGATAAGAGGTGATGATATTTTGCGTGATGGCCATTGATCTCGAGGAATGAACGGTTGAGATATATAGTGGAAAAATGAAGGAATGAAAGCTTGAAGGAGTGAATAGGTTTGATGATTGTTGATCTACAAATATTGACGGTCGTGATTTATTTAAACAAATGGTTGGAAATCAGGAAAATACGAAGGCAGGGGGCTTTGGTGGAGAAAAATAAAAAGGGAAAAGGGGCTTATGAAATAAGGCGTGGGAGGGGTTCTATGGGAAGACATGGAGACCATGAGCGGTGATGGAGGGGGCTTAGTTCTTAAATCACCTGGTTATAGCACTTGGGTTTATGGAGAACATGGGCTGATTTTAAGCTCTTGGGGGCTTAATGCCTTAACAGCTGAAAAATGGGTTTTTAGGCCAAAATGAAGGTTTTTCAAGGCTTTTTTGGCTTTCGATAGAAGGGGACAAAGGGTTTTAAACCTATAAAAGGGATTTTTAGAGGTTTAAAGGGATTTTGGAGGCCTTTAAAGGGAAATGGAGGGTTAAAGGATGAAAAGAAAGCTTTATGAAAGTGGATAAAAATGAGTGAAAGGGGTAGTTTCAGAGGCCTTTTGAAAACAGTTTCTTTCATAAACAGCAGGTTTCATTAATGGAAACAGCAGTGAAGATGAACCTCCAAGATAGGAAAACCATAAGACTTCAAGGATGATAGATTTTCAAAGGAAACTATCTCTTGAAGGCTTGACAACATATTTAGCCACCATTAGGTATATGAGAATTTATAGGTGGCTAACACTGGGTACTGATGAGTTTCTGGATCACCTTCCTAGATAAGATGTTGAATTCGATAGGAAGAGATCTGTCGAAATGTAGGCACTGAGGTGTCCTACATCAGTCAATACGAAACGGGAAAAGATGATTTTTTTCTTGATGGAAATAATGAAGAGCAAATGGGGATAACTGACAACAAATAATTTCTGGCATAATGATCGGTTTGGTTGATATGAGGAGCAGTAGATAGCAATATCTTCTTGAACAATAGAAGGCACTGTAATAGGGTACTGGACATCTGAGGCTTAATGAACACCAAAGAGTTTTTTAGGATTTTACCGGTGTAGGAACACTGGGAGATGAAGGCTAAACTCATAGATGGTAGGGTTCAGCTAACTACGAAAGAGTTTTCTGGGAAGTGCCATGTTCAAGATTTTTTCTGCCAAATCGACCTTTCTTAAATGTAACAGAGGTACTATCCATTTTGTCCAAAAATTTTCCCCGTCAGATTAGGTTTAACAATTCCATATGAGTAAACTCGTGAATTTTTCATATTTAGAGAGTCTGAAAAATGTCGTAAAAGATAACTCCGGGGGGTACCTTTTTCATGTCTTGATAACCGGCTACGAAAAATGGATAATAGTAAGCTCGGAATAGTTCATTTTCTATGAGTTAGTCCATCGAAGTCAGAAAAGTGAGAAATCTATGTTCGATGGACGTCTACCTCATTTTGTTATGAGTACGAGGAGACGAAGTAAACTCAATATTATTTGTGAAATTTTAACGAGTCCAACAGAGAAAAACTCAGTGCTCTCCATGAAATTTTAGCGAGTCACGCAAAGAAAACTTAGTCACTTTCTCTGTTTAAAGAGATTTGAAAAAGAGGAAAAGAATGGCTCTTGATTCTCTGTCGCGGTAGTTTAACGAGCACGACAAAGATAACTCGGGGTTTTTTTCAGTTTTATGAGCTAGAAAAAGTCCCTAAAAAGAAAGCTCAAAATTGACTTCACGTAAGTTTAGCGAGTCCAAAGAAGAGAATTCGAGGTTTTTTCGGATTAACGAGCAAGAAAAATACCATTAAAAGAACGCTCCAATAAGGGTCGAACATGGTTATATCTACATATAGATCTTAATCACTCATCAGAACATCAGTAACTAAACTCAATAGTTGCGACACATATGCAACAAGAATTCATGACTTCTTGCAGACTAGCTAAGAGATTCATGCCCCAGAAATGGCTATAAGAAGGTCAGAAGACTTTCATTTTCAATGTTTTGAATGTTGTGAAGGAGCTGGCGATTACGGTCAATCCGGGCAACAATTCCTCTTCCCATGAGATCCAGGTAAGAGCTGGAACCTCCTGCTATCATTTTATCTTGTTTTTATGAATTTTTTTTTGTTCAAAATGAGAAATTTGGCAGGCCCTAAAAACGTTTAGCGGATAACGCGGGCCAACAGTGCTGGCCCCGCGTTAAATGCACATCCCGTGAAGGAAGGGCACGTTAGCACGCTATGTTTTGTTCTATAGCCCGCGTTAGGTGCAAAGCATTTTTTAAGAACTCGTTGATTATCATTTTGAAGTATTCCAAGAAAATTCTAATCAGTTGAAAATGTTGTATTGACAGGTATTCAGTTGTTTATCATGAGTATCTAGCAAGAGAGAGAACATGAACGGGAAGAAAGAGATATGGTCACCAATGCTGCAACTTTGATGGCTCTCCGCAAGTGTGGTTTGCTAAAATATGCACGGCTGGAACTGATGAGGGGTCAAGAGGACCTATTGAGGTGGTTGATTCAGTAGTGGGATGAGCGTTACCACATCTTTCGTATTGGGGGCAATGAGCTCTCAATTGAGAAGAACGATATCTACTTTTTGACAGGCTTGTCGTGTCGTGGATCGAGGCCTAACTTTATGGGGTCCAGAGCAGATCCTCTCTCTACTACTGATCTTATTTTTTCTCATTGCACACGCAACACAGAGGTAGTTAGCAACTGGGTGCCCATCGCACGGGTGGCTTCGAGACCACTGAGGTCTCTACTATGGATGATTGTTTGCTTGGCAGGGGCCAAGAGTCAGCATGCGGCCACCAAGGCCCAGATGATTCTAGCCTTAGATTGTATGCATCCTCAGGTATTTGACTGGTGTGATCGAGTTGTCTGTCAGGTCCGAGCAGAGCTTACAGCATGCAAGACCCATACCCAAAGAAAGTTTGGGTACGACACACTGATCATTTATTTCCTACTAGAGCGGGTGCCAGTGATGAGACCTAGGATGATTACAGTTTTATTGGGCCCACGTGAGCCAAGACAGGCTTGATGGGTAGCTTTGATCCCGTGGACTGGAGAGGGTCCAGTCCGTCACTGTTTTGATGACTAGTTCTTTGATTGGCTCAACTCTTAGATAATTATGATTGAGGATTATCCCTACGCAGGGATGAACTTCACTGGAGATTCGGAGCTAGTGTTTCCCCCTGGCACCCAATGGGGGCTCGGTGGTAAGAAAGGAATGATCAGTGTACTTAGGAAGTATTTTTTTGTCTTTTGAATGTTTATGTAATTTTTTTTTTTGTTTAAATAGGGTGAAAATATGTTTTGACATGAAGCTTGCTTATTTGACATAGATGTGGCACTTGTCTGCCCAGTTGGGGCCCCTCATTATGCATGGCGAGGCCTGCAGCTACCTGGGGCTGGCACAACAGCAGAGGATGCGGAAGACACCAGAGATGATGATACCCAGATCCTACATGAACTCTCCAGAAACTTGGATGGTTTGAGCATGGTTGTAGCACCTCTTCCTATGCGGGAGGTTCCAGTTCGTCTGCAACGGCATACTGTGGGTGTACTGGATAGATATTTTGTGCCTCTGAGGAGGATAGCCAGGGCAGTTGCATGTTATTTTGAGCATCAGGCTTAGCTAGTGGAGCAGTTGTATAAATGTCATAGCGTGGCTTAGTGTAGCCAAATTTTTGTAAAACACCCAAGTTTTGAGATATTTTTTGACGTAACTTTTGTACTGGACATGACATATATATAAATACATACTTTTGGAAATTTTTGTCTTATGTGTTTTTTAATTTTTATGTATTTTCTATGGGACAAAATATATATACTCATGTGTAAATCTTTTACAATAAATGTGACAAATGCCAATCTAACACATAGTTTGCCAAAGAATCGGCCAATGCATTAAATTCTCTAGGAACATGCTCAAATGTGATTGTTTGAAATTGACGTTCTAAAAGTCGCACCCTTAAAAAATAACGTAACAAGACTGGATGGCGGACACAGTAATGATTGTTTAACTGCATAATGACGAGTTGGGAATCTAACCTGACCACTAAATTGGAGATGTCGCAAGATGCAGCCTCCGTGAGGAGTTGGATCACTGACATGTACTCGACAACGTTATTCGTGGTGCTACCTAGGAAAATTCCCCCAGAACTAAGAAGTTCTGACTCAGGTGTGTAGAGAACCCAAGCAGCTGAAGCAATGTCTCTAGTGTGACGACTAGCACCATCCACGTATCCGACATATGATAAGGAGGATCATAGCATCTGTGCGAAAGAAAAAGATTGTATATGAGAAAAAACACCTCAAAAACCCAAAAAATATCCAGACATCAAAACAATAGGCAAAACTTATATACATAAAATTACAAAGCATTGGCCTAGTGCATAACTAGGCAAAATACTTATTTAGATAGAGCCCGTTGCGAGGCTCCACGATCGGAATTCCATTACAGTCCTAAAGTTCATAAGCTCCTTTTGAGAGGACTTTGGTGACGACATAAGGACCAAGCCATAATGGTTGAAGTGTTCCTGCCCCCAAGAGGTTGTGTCTCTAATCATAGAGTAGTACAAGATCATCCTCTTGAAAAGAACGAGGCTTGACATATTTTTCATATTGAGCTTTGACTCGGCGTTTGTGGGCTTCGAGTGCTAGTTCAGCATCTCAATGAGTCTCGTCCAAGTGATCGAGTGAGAGCAAGCGCTCTTCTATGGTGGTGGTGCTGGGTAGAAGTTCAACAGTGAGTTTGAGTGATGGAATTTCACACTTGATTGGAAGTACTACCTCTAGGCTGAATGTGAGTTGGAAAGGCGTGAAGCCTGTGGCAGTTTTAACTGATGTACGGTATGCCCATAACATGGAATATAACTTGTGATGCCATGTGGTTTTATGGTTGCCTACTAGCTGACGAATCATGGTTTTGAGGATGCTATTTACGGCTTCGACTTGGCCATTCGCTTGTGAATAGTAGGATGAAGATTGATCTTGTCTAAATCCTAGCATGGAAGTTAATTTTGTCATCATATGGTTCTGAAAATGTGATCCATGATCAGTGACTATTGAATGGGGTACTCTGAAATGACAGATAACCTGATTGAACAGGAACAAAGCGGTTTCTCCATCGGCTCTGAAAGTGGCAATGGCTTCTACCCACTTCGTAAAGTAATCAACCACCACGACATCGTAGTTGTGTCGGTCGACCAAAGTGGGGTTGCATGTAACAAAATCTATTCCCCATTTAGCGAAAGGACGGATGCAGATAACTGGATGGAAGGGGGCAAGGTGAGCATGCATTTTATTCATGAAAATTTGACACAGATGGAACTTTTGGATGACTATGATGTAGTCCTTAAACAAAGTGGGCCAATCATAGCCTGCATGCAAGATCTTCTGGGCAGAAGCTATGCAGAAAGATGACCGCCGCATGCCTCTACGTGACAGTCATTTAAAACGCGTTCTGCTTCGTCAATAGTGAGACAACGCCAAAGAATAGTATCGACAACACGACGATATAGAGTATCGTTGAGTACGAGGTAGTGTTTCGCTTCGTGGTGAATACGACGATGGTTGTCTGATGTGAGAGTTGGGCGGAAGCGTTGAGTTTGGAGGTAGACCAGAATGTCTCCATGCCAAGGATCAGAAGAATTAACTAAGAATATGGATTCATCGGGAAATGGATAATGAGCTACCTCTCCTGGGTCGATTCTGGGAAGGTTCGATAGTAATTCGGCGAAGACTAGAGATTTCTTTGCTTTGGCAGTAGCGAAAACCATGTCAAATTTTTGGAGGATCACTATCCATTTGGAATATTTTCCTCCAATAACTTGGCGAGACAAAATGTGTTGCATGGGATTCTCCAAAGCAATAATGGTAGTCTGACGTAGTAATATATAGTGTCGGAGTCGAGTGGCAGCGAAGACCACTGCGAGGGAGAGTTTTTCCACATGTGAGTATCGTAATTCGGGTCCGATGAGACCTTTTGACAAGTAATATATCACATTTTCACTATCGTCATTGTGAACTTGAACCAGAACCATGCCAAGTGAGGATGGTGAGTCTGCCAGGTAGAGGAGAAAGTCGCATGAGTAGTCATGGGCACTAAGGAGTGGGGCTGAAACGAGTGCCTGTTTTAAAGCATCAAATGACCGTTGAGCTTGGTCATCCCACAAATATAGTGTTCCCTTCTTTAATAATCGTATAAATCCTTTTGTCATCTCAACATAGTTGACAATGAATCAACGTAAAAATTTTGCCTTCCCTTGCAAACGTTGGAGTTGTACGATGGATTGTGGCACCGGCAATTCAAAAATTGCTTTAACCTTATCTGGATCAACCCTAATCCCGTTCTTGGAGAAAATAAAACCTAGAATATGTCCAGAATCAACCATAAATATGCACTTATGAGGATTCAGACGTATATCGTATAACCTACGTCGAGCAAAAATTTCTTTCAAATGAGCAAGGTGATCAGGTTGTTTCTTGGAATAGGCTAGAAGGTCATCCAAGTATGCTTGTACAATATGTCGAATGTCATGAAAATCATAGTCCATAGCCCTTTGAAAAGTTTCTCACGCATTCTTCAGACCGAATAGGAGTTTACGATACGCAAATGTGCCCCAAGGGCATATGAAAGCAGTTTTATGTTGGTCATGTTTTTTAATCGCAATCTGGTTATACCCTGAGAAACCATCCATAAAAGAAAAAGACTCACATCCAGCACAATCATCAAGGATTTGATCTATGAATGGCATAGGATAATTTTCTTTGGGACAAGCAACGTTCAGATCGCGATAATCAACACAAACTCGGATGGTGCCTTGTTTTTTGTCTATGGGGACTGAATTGGAAACCCATTTTGTCAAAGGAATGGTATAGATGAAACCATCATTCAAAAGTTTTTCTACTTCATTTTTTATGGCGGCTGCTTTGTGTGGGTCGACAGGTCGGAGTTGTTGTCGAATAGGTTTGGCATGGTCATAAAATTTTATTTCGTTCTCGACTATAGATGGATCTATGCCAGGCATTTCGTTGTAAGACCAAGCAAACACATCACGGAATTATTTAAAAAGGGATGTGAAGTGTGCAATTTCCTTAGGATTGCAATCAGCTCTAATCTGAATGTTTTCCACGATATTCATTTTGACCGAGATATCTATGATCATTGTCTTAGAAATATTTCCCATGTTCCCTTCTAAATCGATGGTTTGAACAGTCATGTAAATGGAAGGGACTATTTCAGGTCGGTCAAAGGATGGGATTTGAGTAGTTATTGTGTCTGAATCGAACATCGAAGTGCGATGGTGGAATTCTCCCCAAGATCGTTCTTCTAGAGACATGATATCTCGAATAGCTTCATCTGTAGGAAGGATTTCATAGAGGAGATCTTTCGAAGGAACTATGATGGGTGGGGAGTTCATACCATTGGTCTAAACCATAGCCATGGAGGGTTCAAATGTAATTTGGATGGTTTGGTAAACCAACTCGGCTGGTGAGAGCAGCATCTGATCTCCATAGGAATCAATGTCTGAAGGTGCCGGTAGAATCCATGGGTCGATAGAGCCATCCAATATGGTGGATATCATTGCAACTGTATTTGGAATCTCGGGCAGCGGAAGAGGAAAACAACCCATTAGGGAAGATGCCTTCAGAAGACCGATACCAATACTAACGTATGAGTCAGGAATGCCTCCTATTAGGGGTATAATGCTACTTGGTAATGTGGCATAATCGGGGGTGAAAAAATATATCTGATCCATTGTGACTATTTTCCCATCCAAAGGAAAGAGGATCAAATGGAAAATGGAAGAAACAATGGCAATCATGGCATATGACCAACTGCGACCCAGCAATAGATTATATTCGAGATGACGATCTATGACATCAACATCCACTGTTATCGTTTTCCCATTAAGTGTAATGGGAAAGCTAGCAAGGTAGCCTTTTGGGAGGAAAGCGTGGCCATCGAAAGCTTTGAGGGAATTTGATAAGGGAGACAAAGTGGGAGAACCCAAAGGGAGCTAGCAAGTATTTAACATAATGCAGGTCGAAGAACCTTCATCAACGACAGTATGATGGATTGGTCTCCCTTTCGACACAACTTGTATCTGGAATGCAAGCTAGTGTGAAAGGCGAGGTTTAGATTTCTCCATGTAAAAAATAGCTAGCGTAGAATCCTGGGGGTCAATCCCACCAATGGACGAAAGCAAGGCTTTCCTCTGTGCTAGGAAATTTTGCAATACTACGAGAGAAGACATGGCTGATGGTGCTTGCACCAAATCTTCTACGATGTTGTAGTTTTGGGCAGCACATGCAGAGGTGTTATGAGTCGTGCGTCGAAGTATCCCTTTGGGGGGACAAATCACGGGGTCAGCAGTAGGTCGTTTTATATGAAAATCATTGGGAAGCTATGGATTTGAACTGGTACCAGGTTCTTGAGTGTCTATGATAGGATTTCCATAGAGTTTGGCTCATGTCTAGAGTTCAACAGTTTCTATGCCATAAATGGTAGATGGTCCTTCACTGGAAGGATGTGAACCACCATTTCCCCTTTGCGGGGATTGTGGCGGGTTTGCAACCATGTGTTGTTGTTGCTGCTGTGGATTAGGGAAGGGATTATTTAAGACAGCAGGTGTCCTCCCAGAGTCCTTGTTTGCAATAAAATATGTGCATTCCTGCAGCCGAGGGAATTTGTATGTCAAGTGGTCCTTCGCACAGATTTTTCAAGGAAATTTCATGGGTTTTTCCTTCCCTTTGTCATTTTTAGTAATTTTTTTCTGATTGGGATTATTCTGATGGTCTGGCTGCTCTTCTGAAGAATATTTCTTTTTCTTATTCTTCGTATTCTTTCCACTGGGTTTTTGTGAAGTTTGCATAGAATTTACCTCAGTGGTAGGAAGAGTAGTTGACTGGTTAGGGTCATTGGTAGCCAAAGATGGCTGGGAGGTTTGCCACCAAGACTGTTTTGTGGCTATGCAAGAGATTGTGCCAACGAGACCATCAGTGTGGACTCTGGTTTTCTGAGTAGCGGGATAATTTGGATTACCAGGGGCATGGGGGATTAAATCATAAAGTGTGCCAGATTACGAATAGATTAAATCTAAATGTTGGGCACGATGAATGGATTGATCTTCTGTGACTACACCAGACAAGCCATTGTCTTTAGCTAGGGTTGGTAAGAGAGATTTACAAAGCCAATTAGCTAGGAGATGATTCGGTATTTGCACTTTGACAAGCCTCATCCTACGCCTCCATTCATGAATGTGATCGGAGATGTGGGTGGCAGTGTCATGGCGCAGCGAGGTTAAAATTTCAGTTCCGATTTCAAATCTGATAGGTAATTGAAAAAATTTTAGAAATTCCGTAGCTAAGGCACCAAAAGTGTTGATGGCGGCGCATGGTAATTCAATATACCACTTGGCAGCATTGCCAGTGAGAGTGCGGGGGAACAGCCGAAGCCGGATGCTATCATCCACCATGGAATTAGATATAGACCATAGATGAAAGGTGGTGATGTGTGAAGCCAGATCCTCCCCTTGTTTCCCATTGAATTTCAGGGTATCAGACAAAATCTTGTGCGGAACTAGAGGCCAGAGTGGGTTATGATTGATGGGATCATTAGTCAGTTTATAGATGTTAGGGATGTCTAGAGCTGCTAAAAATGGCAATTGTGTGTTTGCTCCCTGATCTAGCCAAGGAAGAATTGGATGACTATTTGGACCATATGGTCTGTCCATCAATGTGTTACTAGTAGGATAAATAGGACTTTGATAAAAATTTCCTATGGGTGGAGGGGTAGTGATATATGGTTGTTTTCCATAGGGCATATTGTATTGCGAGGCGAATGGTTGGTTGCCCCCAGGATAAAAATTCCCCCCTAGTCCATATGGAGGTTGGGGTGGGTTGGCACATATGGACGCAATAGGGCTGCCCAAAGGCATGCTACTACTTGCATATTTTAGCAACGGCATAGATCCTACGCTGATATTTAAACCACTTAAGGGAATAGTGTTAATAATAGGTTGTCCAGTTTTTCCTAGCAATTGTAGGGGTAGTGAAATGTTCCCTGTTATTTTTGTGTTGGTGACACTGCCCCCTAGTATGGAGGCCAAGGGGTTTGAACTCAGCAAAGGGTTCCAACCGAAAGGGTTGCTAAAACAAACCAAAGTAGTCCCACTTGTGGGAGGGGAAACCGTAGGTCCCGACGTGGTCATGGTAGGAGTAGATCCCGAAGGACTTGGCGAGTTACTCACAGTTGTGATGACCGTAGGGTTGGGACTAGGCATAAGTTGACTACTGGGGTTACCAAGTAATGGCATAGAACTGAAAACTGGCGGGGAGGATGGTGGCGAACCTGGGATGGTTGCCATTGGTATCGACCTTGTGGATATTAGTTGTGAAATGGATTTTTGTATAGTTGAAGACATGTATTGGTGTGGTGGAATCTAAATTATCACAGTTTTCGATGAATCAATGAGTGGAGGATTGTAATGAGGTATGACGCCTTCCGTAAAAGGGTCCTCTGGAAATTCCGTATGATATGAAGCTATGTGAAAATCTGGATTTTTCAATGGAGACTGCTCTTCCACAGAAGGCACGAGTTCACCAAGGTTCAATTCTTCCTCTAGAGTCAAAGGAGGTATACCTTACTGTCGTCGAGAAAGACGGCGTGAGTCAGAAGACGCCACAGTGACCAATTTATTTTTAACAAATTTTAATAAATTGTGATGTACTATAAACTCAATTATAGTAACCACGCACCTAAAAAAGAGAAAAGAAAAAAGGACTCTCTAAAATCAATCAGCAAGCAACCAGAATAGGGTGCCCTATCTGAGTACTACCATTTTCTAGAGATGAAACCCGATATCACAATAGTATACAGAGAGGGTTGGTCATAATTATAGTTACGGTTACTCTAGAGCTTCGCTCAAACCTCAGACAATAGGTGTAAGCACTCTCATGAAGACGAGTACCCTCCTAAAGACCGAAGACAGAGTAGGTCTGTCTGTTTCAGGTACCGGGACAGCTCGTCCCAGTCACCTTCTATAAGTACCTAAAAATTTTGGCCACTAAGGATACCTCAAATCACAGACATCATCATGGGGGTCATGGTTGTAGACAGCATGCTATATGTGTAGAACACCTAGATCCCCGATCTAGTTTTGACATCCCCGAAGGGACCCCAATATATAGCATGCCCACTGAATGCACTCGAAGGTGGTCTACCTTCTTGTGCACCCAAGTGTTGTCCCACGCTTAGCTCCAGTAAAGGAGTGGTCCCGATAATATGAGTGCAGTAGGATTTTGCTCGTTAATGACTCTAGTCTCAAGTTTTGAGATCTTGGGTGATTTTCTCACTTTTCTTAACCCAAGATCTTAGCCTGAACTACAGTTGGTGTGAGCTCAGAAAATGTTATATGATTGATTTTATTTTCGCTTGATTCTTAGTGTACTTTATTATTATTCTTGCAGAGGGGGAGTGGACGTATGAAATGTAATGAGGCTCTGACTCAGAAAACCATGCAAAAATATGCTCTAAATATTCAATTCGATGAAGATTATTTCTACTGGGAGAGGTTTTATTTCAACATCCATGCACCAAATATTCAAATAACACAGTTCAACTTTAAAGATTCAGACATCAAATTATCTCTTTTTATAGTCTTTTAATCAAAACTCTCAGAATTAATCCAGCTAGATATAGAAAAAATTAAATAAATAAATAAATAATTTCTTTTCTCTAAAAAGCAAGTGTATTCGACACTAAATTTGCAAATAAGAACAAATAAACAGCAATGCCAGCTGGTAAACAAGCACAGGGGTTCAAAAAATGAGTGGTTCTAATGGCTAAAAACTCTACAACCAAAAAGGGGACACAACAGGAGTGAACAGCAAATTTTGGCTGAGTAACGCACTGTTTTTAAGCAAATATTGCGTTAATGCAGGGACTAGCACACTGTAATCAAGCAGAGGCTGCATTATAATGCCCTGGAACACTAGTAAAGGTAGTGTTAGCTAGGGTAAAATTTTTCATATGGCCAAACAGGGTCTGAACTAAACTCTGTGAGCTTATGAAATGTCTACTCGGCATCAAAGTTGGTCAGAAGAGCATGTGAATAGAGGAAAGAAGGAGGAAAGAAAGAAATAGCCCAGAAAATTGGGGTTAAAATCCCCAGTATGGTCACCAATTTTGCTATAGGGTAAAATGCTTGGGTTGTTGGCTATCGAATATCCCTCTCGGGGCTTTCCAATGCCCGAGGCAGACAGTAAGATTAGTTGTATAGTTCACTAAGAAGATGCATATATGTTCATATCAACTTAAACAACTTGATGGAATGAGATGGAATATTACCTCTTTTTAGATCTTGAAGTCTTTGGAGAGCACTAAGCAGTGAAGCAGGTATCCTCCTTTACTAGCTCCAAATCCCAACCCTGTGATTAATCAGAGCACCCATGTAATCTATACCACAATATATATTTCCTATCAATTAAGTTAACATATGATAAGCATTAAGCAATGCACATCTAAGCCATTTATCTCATGCTATATAAGTAATTAAGAAACAATAACAATATTGACGCATTGAATGTACAAAATAGATACAGTTCTATTGATTTATAAAAAGGAGGATTACAACCGTCAGTTGTACCAAGCCCTCCTCAGTCTTCCAATCTCTCTCTCTCTCTCTCTTTCTCTGAATGTGGTGATGTCTTAATCAACAAGTTCTCAATGAACCTCTTTGATCTTTTACCTTCACACTACAACAACAAATGCTTTGCTTCACATGTATTCAAAAAACCTTTGACCTTGGAACAAGAGCCTACAGCTCCATTTTATAGGAGATGGAGAGGGCAAACCTTGCCTTTCTCCTTCCACCAGTTCTAAATAGAAAAACCAAGATGTTTCCTCAACTTTCCATGCTTTTTCCTTTCTTAAGAGTTTAGTTGTTTTTGGCAAGGCCCAATAAGAGGTTAGTGTCTTGCAGTTTCCATTTTTCACTGACTCTCTATGAGAAAAATCTGGAGTTTCAAATCATTCTCTGTGGTTTTTTCCTATTTCAAACTCAAAACACAGGTAACGCTACCATCTAGGCTAGACAAAGTGTTTCCCTAGCCACTAACGCGACCTTTTCATAGATCAGGTTCATTATAATGCACTTTGGCTATTATAGGGGCGCGTTACCTTGGCAGAAGTAGGTTTAGTTTAGGCCTTTTTATTCCTTCCATACTTATCTTCTCCTCTGAGCTGATGAGGAGGTTATTTGACCTGTAACATCCCCTTAACATGGAGACCTGGCCGACAATGGCGCTCTACAAACTCTATGATATTCCGCCCACGTGGTAATACTGGCTGAGTATTCCCTACCATCCCAACTGGTGGGAGACCAGTCGGGAAATATATATCCTAGACCGTCAACTCGATCTGGTACCCCTACACTATAAAGACCTCATGGTCCAGGTCCCAATAGCTGACAATCTGGGCCAATAAGGGCTCCCCAGCTCTCATCAAAGGGTTCTCCACAAACTTCAGAGCCCCAAACCTAGCCAAAGCATTGCAGACACCTTGATCCTCCCAGATCTCTGACCGTAATGCGCTTAGATCTCTCTCTCTCCAGTTAATCCATAATTCTACCATATCTGCACAAAAACATCATATTTTTCAGTAAACATATAGTAAATATTGTTTCTCATCACAAAATCCTAGTGCTCAACCAAAAAACAGCACAGAAACACTCGTCCCAGACAGATCGCACTTTTCAGACCCAAACCTGGAATAGGTCGCACTTTTCTGCTCCAAACCTACTACCCAAGTCACACTTTTTGCCCCAAAAAGTGTGACCTAGCTGTGAGGAGGAGTAGGGGGCTATTACTAAGCCCTAGGGACCTAATATGAACTTTTAATCCACTAAAAAGAAAGAGTAGGGTTAGGCCTCTTACCTGCAACTGACGGATCTCCATTCCAATAGTTAGTTTTTCTGCTACGATCACCGCAAGATTTAGGGCCTTCTCTCCTCTCCACATTCACCACAGCTCCACATGCAAATGAATTAATTTGGAGGGAAAATGCCTTATTAAAAGAGAAACCCCTGTTTTTTCTTTCACCTGTTGTGATCCAACCATAGCTCCGTTTACCAAACCATACATACTGTTGGAAATCTCTCACCGAGACCTCAAATGGGTATCTGTTAGTTTTTAGAGATTTGATACTTCACTCGGACACATTTTCCCATGAAGTGCCACTTCACCCTTCCTCAAAATTGAATTTCTTCACTTGCAACACTCGTACCGGGGGCACCATGTTGCCTCCATACTTTTCCACACTCATGTTGACTTTCTTCATGAGTTTCCATCTTTTACTCATGTTTTTATGGTCCCCATTGGACTCTTTTCCTGTGTGGCAGAACCATCGATTCACCCTTGTTTAGAGCATCCAAGTTGAGTCATCTTTGCTTTCATGGAGTCTATCCCGAGTCCCTTTGCACTCATGGAGTCTATCTTGTGTCACTCATTATGGCCTTCAACCCCACTGTCCCCTATCCCTCATGATATTGTGTCAGTCGCTACTATTAGTCATCAGTATTTTTCACTTGTTGATGATGACTAGTTGTAACAGCCAAGTTTTCTAGCAGCTGATCTAAAAAATTGTCAAATTTGCCAGTTGGAAAACACCCGTAAACATTTTTTTCCCACCTACCTTTTCAATCCACCCATGACAAGATGAAACCTCATTATCAAGCCCTATCTAGCCTCATCCATACTAGCTTGTCCATCAGCTCCAAAGAAAACAATCCAAATCTGTCCAAAGAAGTCTTCCTTAAGTTAGGTAGTGGCGCTTTAGGCATTTCTCCCTTGGCAAACTATCCTAAAGCCAAAGAACCTCTATCTACGATAGACCAATCATAATAGACCTTCCCATTCTGCAAATAAAGTTGGTTACACCCTTAAGTCGCGCCACTAACAAGCCCTAAAGTCTCAGCAATGTACATGCCCTAGGTCAAACTGATATTAGGTGGTTTTACAGTGTTTCAACGGATCTTTCAAGAGTAGAAGTGTACTAGCATTCCAGAAGACATTATTTGGCTCAACATGAGAAGACAACTGCTTCTCATGTGATTTTGAGCCTGGGATGCAGCCATAGGGTAGAGAGTTATTTCATCAAGCTCCTGCAATCACAATCAAAAGTTAGTGAATCATAAATGACAAGAAATTTTTTGCAGATACTAGCCAAATTGATTGTGATGTCTAAAGAGATACAAAAGTATTTGAAAAGCAGGATTACTTGTCTCAGAAAAGTACCCATCATGACTTATTATCAATTTGCCATCTTCATTCACTCAAGCATGAATAGGTAGTGAAAGGAAAGGTAACACTATTTGGAGAAGCTAATGAAATGGCATCACTAATAAAACCTCCTCCACACATGAGCAGAGGGTTGAAGACTGAGAAAACCTCCTTCATTTTACAAGTAGAGGGTTTTGGCATTGTGATAAGGGCCTCCTTCATCTATAAGCAAAGGGCCAGGGACAGTGATTGATTTTAGGGTTTTCACTGACTGAAAGACAAATTTTGAAGAACAGTAGGAGACAGTTGAAGGCCTCTAAGTAGAGAAATGGTATTAAAAAACAAAGATAAAGAAAGGGTACTATAATAATACAACAGTTTGATCTTATCTCCTATCAGAGTTCTCTTTCAAAAGCAGTCAGGAGCCAAAAATGAACAAACCTTGCTCAGGTATGTGTTTTCATTAAAGGTTCCAAAGATCCATCTCCTTGATAAACAGGCATGACATTTAGTCTCGGTTCCTTTAACAAAATAGATTTGAAAGTAGTTGAAATCAGCTGGGTTTAACAGAGGCCAAAGAGTGATGTTAATATTCAAAAATTTCTGTTCTTCCTGTCCATGAAGAATTTTCTTTCAATAACTCATCACAGTGGACAAAAAGGTAGCCTGAGCTTTGTTTTCTAAAGGAGGCTTAGCAAATAGACACTTAGGTTCATAAATGTGTAAGAAGAGAGATGGCATGTGTTTCAAGTTCAATAACAACACTCAAACCAAATAAATCATGCCACTGTTACAAATAAAGGCCTGTTCCTTATGAAAATAGGTCAAAGGTACCTTGTTGTTGCATTTTGAGTAAAGGAGAGGTTTTTAAAAGAATTTCCCTTTTGATAAACAAATGATAGTAAAGCCTAGGTGAATACAACTAAGTTTCACCCACAGTCAAAGAGAAATGCCATTTGAAGAATGCTTCTACAGTCAGTTTATGGTTTGAGCAAAGTTTCCTCTTAAAAACAGATATGGACACCAGAAACAATTTTCCTCCCTTGATGAGAAAACACTATGAGAAATTGTGGTTTTAAGGATGACTTCTTCACTTTGAAAAGTGTCATATTTACGAAGATCTTCAAAAGGGTCATCCACAGCACTTTTAATGGTCTTGGTCAAATATTGACTTTATGATGGTTTAAATATTAGAAAGTGACAAACAGTAGTGCTCCATATTTTGTTCTAAACAAAGGCCTTTTCATATGTTTTCAAAACCTTCATAAAGCATTTCAAATGGTCATTGATTTTTTCA
Organism: Pinus albicaulis; assembly: GCA_034641835.2. Taxonomy (NCBI): domain Eukaryota; kingdom Viridiplantae; phylum Streptophyta; class Pinopsida; order Pinales; family Pinaceae; genus Pinus; species Pinus albicaulis. Next base: position 854,944,841 of record CM076578.1, read on the forward strand.
AATATAAGGGGTAGGTTGACCATTGCAAAAGCTATTTTTCAAATCAAAGCACAAGCAATACTCCGCTAAGCTGCTCCCTGACCGAAACAAGGAATTCTTGAGCAAAAATCACAGAGTTTGAAGTTTTTGGAGTGCATGGCGTGCTTGGAAAAACGCGTGGTGCATTCAGGAGTGAATTTACACAGCACAATAACGTCTGCGCGGCGCGCCTATAGGCGCAGGTCACGACTGCCCATCATCGACCCGACACCTTGTCTATTGCGTGGCGCCTTTCCATTTCAACATGTCGTACATGTTTTAATAGTCAAAACGCCTTCAACAAGCCCTGAAAGTTGCTCAAACTCTTCAAACAAAGGATGCCATCCATCTTCAAGGTATTTTCATTTACCTCCTTGGTATATTTGAATTGCTAAATGGTGATTAAAAAAGATAAGGTCTTGGTATAAATCAAGGTGTGTTGGGTAAATATTTTGAACAAAATTGTTACAGTGGGAAACTGGTGGAGGGTTCATTTTAGCTTCAAAGAGCCTAAAACTTCCCTCAAAATAGTGTTAAAACATCACACTACCTACAAGACAAAATAAACACAGTATTAGAGGTTTTTTCCATTGTTAAGGGTATCCTAACTGCATTAGGACAAAGCTAAACTCTGTCAGCAAAGTATAATAGTGAAAACAGTGTTAGAAGGTGGAGGAATTTTTTGAAAGGAAAAACACAGTGTTCCTAAGGTGAAACAGTGAGCCTAATTTAACAGCAGTAATCATGCATGAATGACTTTGTAAATTTCAAAAGTCCTCTCTGTGTGGTGAAAAGCAAAACCAGTGCTGCCTCTTTTATCCATGAAACAGACTATGGTGAATGAAGTTGTTAAATCAATTTGAAGGTATTTTTGTTTACCTGTGTATGAGAAATAGTGAAGACAAGGACGGTGTTTTTTATTGGGAGGAGTGTTTTTCCTATGTCTAAATGCAAGGTTGTCTTGTTTTTATCAAAACATAAAATATCCTTGTAACCTTACCCAAGCACAGTAACAAATTGATTGTGTGCTTGTTATTTTGATAACTATTTATTGATTGGCATACAAAGGAAGACAAGCAGTGATTTGTAAGGAGCAGGAAGTTGGTGTTAAAGAACCATTTCACACAGCATTTGAAGAATTCTGCCTTGGTAAAACAGTGACTAACAAAGAGGACAAATTTGTGTTTGAGGAAGCATTTCAAAAACCATTTTGAGGCACCTTGGTGTTGTAGAGAGCATTCAAAACAAGATGCCTCCCAGGCAGGACAGTAGGAGTGGATTGCATAAGAGATATGAGCCTGTTTCCACTGAAGAAGTGAATTCCCACCCATCAGTCTTGTTCAATTTCCATGAGGTTGGGTGTTTATATTTTTGTAATAGAGTGCAAGAGGTGAAGAGCTTTTCTCCTTTGACACATCTTTGCACTTTGAGGTTTCAAGACAAGCATTTCTAGCTGGAAGGCCTAGACTTCAAATTCTCTCCAAGGCCACTAAAATCCCTTATATTTGGGAGAAGTGGTTTAAACAAAGCCACTTAGACTCAGAATACTACAAGCCCTTTCTAAAGCCTTAGCACAGAGATTCATGTCCTTCCATTTTCCCTTTCTCATATCTTTTGACTAGCTACGCCCCCCTCATGAATATTATCATGAAATACTTCACTTGTGAGGGAAGATTCTCCCGAGTCTATGCATATCACATTCGATTGCTCATGCATTTCACAAGGGCCAAGTTGCTAAATCTTCCTTTCTTCTTACATAAGAGCATTGAGCAAATGTCCTCCACTATTCAGAAAAAGACTCCTTCACAACAAATAGCCTTCCTCTTCCATTACTCTCTCATCAAAGTCATCATTCTTCATCAGCGTGAAAAGAGGGAGGTCTCTTGGCATACTTTCATCACCCATTTGGATTTCTCCACTATCCCTCCAGTTCATACATCCCCTACACCTCCTGCTTCCCATCCTTCACATTCTTCTAGTAGACCTATTCCCAAGAAGCTCAAGTTTACCACAGAGAAAACAAAAGAGCATGAAGAGGGAGAAGAGCATGACCATGGTGAGGAAGAAGAACATGAGAAGGAAGAGGAAAGTGATGATGAGCAGCAGCAGGATGAAACAGGGGAGCAAGGGGATGAAGAAGAAAGTGCTAATGAGCAGCATCACAGTGAGACATAACAACAAGGGGATGATGAGGAAGATGATGAAGGACATAAACATGAGGATATGCAACACAGTTAGGGTGAGTAGACTCATAAATATGCTGAACAGGGGTAGCCACAACATGATACACAACAACTACAACATGATGAGCAGAGGCAGCCTCAGGGTGATGCACATCAGCCTCCTAAAAAGGAACAACAACCTCAAGAAGAAGAGGGGAAGCAGCATGAAGATGTGCAACATAGTGAAGAGGACAACCCTCAAAAGGAAGTGCAAAAGGACAGCCAAGGAATCCATAAAGAAATCCAAGATAGTGGAAAAAATGAGGGGCAAAGTGACAAGGGTAAAGAGCCCATGGAGCATGTGCTAGATGCCTCTCCTAGGAAAGAGGCCATGCTCTCTTCTCCGAAAGTCGCCAAGCCCCGAACATCAAAGAAAAGGGTGCCTAGAGTTGTAACTCCAAATGTGACTAGGGCCCTCTGAAGCAAGGGAAAATTGCCCAAAAATCCCATGGTCGAATTGCCCAAGAGGAAGAGGACTAAAAGAGCCACCCAAAGAAAAGGGAAGGACAAGGAAGAAAGCAATCATGAACAAGAAAGGGAATTCGACATCATCCAAATCCAAAGTGATGATAGTGATAATGAAGCCCGGATCCTAGAAAACCTCTTGATCCATAGAGAAAGCCAAATTTATGCCTTGAAGATTGATCTTGATGGGCTGGGAACTTCAATCACTTTTTGCAAGTCCAAAACAAGCAGATGAGTGTCCATATGGCTGTATATGAGACATGGGCCATCCGTTACAAAAGTGAGGCCTCCAAAGCACAGGTGATATTGGAATAACTCATGGGTGAGTTCGATGAAAGTGAAGGTGAATATCAGCCTAGGTGAAAGAGGCTAAGAACCATGGGGCTAAAAAAGGCCCTTGAGAAACAAAAAGAAGAAGTCTACCCCTCTCACTACATTGTTCGAACAAGAGATAGAGAAAAATTGGGAAGCATGGCTTGACAGAGTTAATGATCACTTGGAGAAGAATTTGGAGAGGGTAAACAGGGACTTGGACCTTCAATGGAGGATGATCGGGCATTATAAAAATCTCAATCAGTTTGCCCGACGGAAGTTGAAGGCTACTGAAGAAAAACTCAAGGAGGTTAAAGGGAAGCGCCTGACACCAAAATTGAGGAAAGACAGCTCAAGACTCCAAATTTTTGCCTCTGCTTCACACCACGTTGTTGAAAACCCTTGAGGTTCATGCTCACCAAATTTGGGCGAAATTCGACATATTTTGGTTTTTTTGTCATTTTTTGGTTTTTGGCCAAAACTCATGGGCATCTCCATTTCAGTTGGGACATCATCAAAGGATGAAAATGGTATCATTGGATGCCATATTTTTAGGGGCACATACTCAATAATTTTTATAATAGTTAAAGATCTTTTTCTCCCCCAAAATGGCAAAAAACACTCGCTTTTTCTACACTCTGCTCCATTTATCACCAAGGCTTATTTTTTTGGGTTTTTACACACAGGCCTATTTTTGGATGACTTCCAGTGGTCATTTGGGAGAAAAATAAACATTTTTCAGAAATTAGACACTCATAGCTTTCCAACGAGCTATCATGAGCCTCGTTCCGACATTGGGAAGGCCTCCAAAGGTTGCCGTCAAGTCAGGGGACCTTTTGCTGATATATTTTTTGAGTATTTTTGTAAAAATTGAACCTTTCAAAAGTGACTTTTCCTCATGTGCATTTAGCTATTTTTGTACATGGTTAGTTAGGAAAAGTCAATTTATTTCTCTTTTTTAGCATTTTTGAGATATTTTATTTGATATTTTGTGCCTTGGGCTTTGCAAAGCCTCAAGGACAAAATGAGATATTTTGAATAGGTCAATGAGATTACAAGTTGAACTAAGAGGTTTTCCTCACTTTGGCCTATATATTCCAAATGCTTTCATTGTAAACAAGGCTTAACTTTATGAATAGAAGCAATATATGGTCATATAAGCTTTGGAAGAAATACTTGTCTCATGCTTTTGGATAGTCTCTTGGATGTTCTTGGGTGATGAAAGAGGATTGTTGTTGGATTCCATGACTTGGTAGAATGGTATAGTGTCTCTCTCATTGTTTTGTTTCCTATTTTTCATTCATAAATCCATGTTCTTGCTTGCTATAAGACTGTAGAGAACAAATTTGAGACATGCCCTTGGAGGCACCTCAGATTTCCTGTTTCCTTCATAGTTTCCATGTTTTCTTCATTCTTAGTCACATTAAAGAATTCTTGATTGCTCTTTAATAACTTAGGAATATTGTTTTCTTGTTTCATTCATGAAGCCTTATGCATGCTACATGATTTACGATATGCCCCCGCTTTACTCATGGCTAGCCATAGCTCCACCTATGAAACTTCTCTTTCGAATCGATTAGATTGTCATTTGTTGAACCAAGGAGGTCTTGTTCTGGTCTTTCCCTTTCCCTAAGACTATGCAATCTTGTTTTCAAAGTGCCCAATAACTTGAAGTACTGTGTTTAGGTGTTCCGGCATAGTGATTTGAGTTGTTTGTCTGTCTTAAGTGTATTTCCCCAAAGTCTGATAGCCATTTCCCAAAGTTAGAGAGTTATATATCTCTATGCATGGCTTGAATGTCTATTTCTATGTATTGATTAGCTTAAAGTTACATTTCTCATGATTAATGGTTTGCTCTACCATGGTTATGTCAACTATTAAACTAGTTATGCTGGGAATCCTTTGTTATTCACAAAATTGATGTCCATCTTACTCCATTTTTCCCAAAGATCCATTTTACCTCAAATCAAATCGGCCCTTCAATGACCTTATATCACCATCTGATAGCTTTCTTAACCTCTTCGACCCCATAGCCCAGTTGATTTGACATATTTTTACCTATCTTATATCTTTGATCAGTTTCATCTGTCACAACCTAAAAAGCCAAAACCAAAAAACCTACTTTACATCTAGCCTAAAATCAGAACACAGTAAGAAAACACACAAATATCCCTTACACAGATAGAGAGAGCCCTCTCTGAGTCCAGGAAGGCTAGGTCCTTGGGATCTAAAGACTGGTTTGATGTTACACTATCATTTCGTTTGCCAGTCAGCCAAATCATGGGACACTAACATAATGGTGATCACAGTGGGACTCGAGTGATAAACAAAATCGCATTCTAAACATTTGAAAATTTTAAGAATACTATCTCATTGACTTATCCCACCGCTCACTAACATAATGCCGAGATCACGGGGGGACCTTATGAGTTAGTGACAATCTAAGTACACCTTAGTAACTCCCTAAGTCTCAATCAAACTTAGAAAAATTAAGTGTTGTTCAAGAGGTAGAAGCTAGCTCTTTCACCATCTTAGCAAAATGATGATTCAAATATAGAAACCTTTCCAAACCTCACAGAAAGCAGCAAATTATTTAATCATTTAGAGTAAACCTTTTTAAGTTATCGCCATCCTAGCAAAATGATGACTCAGTTGTAGGACACTCTTACAAACCTTAGGAATACATAAAAAACTTAGAAAAACCCCAAAAAACTCCCTTAGATTGGTTTTCCCTAGTTACTGGTGGTGGACCATAGCTACATCTTTACAAAAATAACCAAGTTCCACCTGGTGACTCCACTAGCCTCTAGTAGGCCTTACTACTTTACTAAACTCTAGGCTACTATCCGATTGAGCCACCTCATCGCCACACCAACATAATGGCGATCACGGTGGGACTTTGAGTCAAAAAACATCCTAGGTATCCCTTAGGAACTCTCAAAATCTCATTCAAACTTAAAAGAGTAGAATCTGGTTGTCTCACCATCCTATAAAAATGATGACTCAGCTGTAGGACAACTCTTACAAACCTTAGGACTACATAAAAACTCAGAAAACCCCAAAAAAACTCCCTTAGATTGGTTTTTGTCAGTATTGGTGCTGGACCATACACATATACCTCAAAACAACTAAAAATCCACCTGGCGACTCCACTAGCCTCTAGTAGGCCTTAATACTTTACTAAACTCTAGGATACTATCTGATTGAGCCACCTCATCGCCACCCTAACATAATGGCGATCATGGTGGGACTTGAGTCAAAACATCCTAGGTATCCCTTAGAACTCTCAAAATCTCGCCAAACTTAGAAGAGTAGAATCCCAAGACCCCACCATCCTAGAAAAAATGATGACCAACTCGTAGGACACTCTTACAAACCTTAGGATTAAGAGCAAAGAACTCGTAAAAACCCCAAAACATTCCCAGATTGGCTTTTCCCTAGTTACTGGTGGTGGACCATAGCTACATCTTTACAAAAACAACCAAGTTCCACCTGGTAACTCCACTAGCCTCTAGTAGGCCTAAAAAATCCATAAAAGACCAAAAAATTCATAAACCATACCTTTCTGCTAACTCATCCTTCCAAAAACTTAAGCTTAGGGTGGAAACTCTGTAATCAGTGACAAACTAAGTATAACTTAGCGATTCAGAAAACCTCACCTAAACATAGGAGATAAGCAGAAGTATTCTTGCCAAGAGAACCATTAGCTTGTCCATACAGCCTAGAAAACTGTTAAAACCAAGTGAATCACTCTTCTTTGCAAATTTCCATCTCAAAGTTTGCTATAAAACGTTTTCCCGTAAGCATCTTTGATAGTGTTGGTGGTGGACCATAGTTCTCATAGAAATCCACCTAGCGACTCCACTAGTCCATCTTTTTGTTTTGACCAACCTTCACATTAGTAAAACCCTGGAGAGGCCATCCATCTGAAACAATCACAAATACCATCCTATCTAAAATCTAGACTCGAAATCTGGCTTCACAAAGAATCAACACCAAATCTCATCCAAACCCAAATACCCCTATCATAGTAGATGACCCAGAAAAGATTTTGTGGCAAGCTTCCGAAACTGGCAATTTAGCTACCGATAGGTCCATCCGTAAAGCAAGATCAGTACCTGAACATCTCACAGCCTTGCTGAATTCCCCCTTTGACTTAAAATCAGAAAAAACCCTTTTTAGAAGCAACTCACAAAGTAAGATATACTTTGACGATCTTGAGCCCCTAGATCTGCCACAGAGTCCTAGTAGAGAAGCCTCACCTACCACACCTCCTGACTTTCAGCTTCTCCATCACTTTGGCTCCTACCATCCTAGATCTGCTCAAAATCAGATCACTAGTCCAAGTACATCCACCACACCCATCCAAACCAATGTTGTTCAAACCACCTCAACTCATCCCACAAGCCCTCATTTTGTACATCATCCATTAGCTCCCGTCATGGTAGCCTGGTATGCACCTTTGGTGTTGCCACAACCTTTGGCTCCCTTACAAAATGACTATCAATCCAAAATCCCACACTTTTCTGGAGTTGAGACTACCACAACTCAACAACATGTAGATAGGATTAGCGATGCCTTTGAATACATGGAAATAGAAGACGAGACCATCAGAATGAGGATGTTCGCCCAAATCCTGGGCAGAGAACCCAAAAAATGGTTTAAGAGATTAACTCCAAACAACATCCACAATCTCCCAGAACTCTACCAAACCTTCATAAACAAGTGGGAAATCCGAAAGAACCCCATTCAAATCCTATCAGAGTATAACAATCTAAAACGAGAAAATGGGGAAAGTGTCCAGGGATACTGCAATAGGTTCAAAAGTGTGTATAATGCCCTCCCACCTCACTTCAAACCTCCACTTGGCTCAGCCCTGGAAAAATTCCCCGAGGGCTTTGACCCAGACATGACTTATTAACTAAGATACAAGGACCCCCCTACCTTAGAAGAAATGCAAAAAGTGGCTATAAATGAAGAAGCCAACTTAGCCGAAAAGAGAGCTAGGATAAGAGCAGAAAAGGGAGTCACCTACCATGACGAATTTACCCCCTCGGTATTTTCCTCAAATCCTAGAATAGACGGCCTGGTCAAATCCATGACAAAGATGTGGGAAAAAATGAGTGAAAAAGCACCTCTTAAGGGCAACCAGCCAAACCCTCAAAACCGGAACCAAAACTTTAGAAGAGACCAGTCTCAAAATAAACCAAGAGGAAAGGACCAACAAATCATACCATCCTTCAATGAGAATTATGTTGATGAAGATGATAGGGATACTGAACCCATTGATGAAAATCATTTGAACCTCATAGGTTCTGATAACGAGAGTGAGGTTTACCTCACAGCATAAGAGCAAGATTTTTTCTCTCCGAATCAGGACGAAACCAACTATGAAGATCCCGAAGATCCTACCATAGATTTTCAGAATGCCATTATAGAAGCTCACAAGCAGTATGACCTTAGAAGTAGAAAAAACCAAGACAACTCCAAAAAAGGTAGCCTTGACACTATTAAAACCCCTGATACCATCCTTAAAAAAGTCGTGGATAGCAACAAAATCATGGTCAAGAAAATTGACCAAAACAAAGATAAAGCTATTCAAACAAGTCTTGGCTCAGATACTCCTAGTACCTCCACAAAGACTCCCGAGATGGTTGTGTCAAACAAGGTCCCGAACCAGATTCAGAAAATTAAGAACATAGAGAAAGTCATGTCCGAAAAAACTGAAACAAATCTGTCCAAACTACAAACTCCTTTTAGTTTCGAAGGGGAAATTTCCAAAATAAAAATAACCATACCCCTTACTGAGCTAATAAATGTAGATAGGTATAGATCTCAAATCTTAAAAATTTTTGATATAGGAAATGAGGCAGATACTTTAAATCTAACTGATGACAAACCCGAGCTCTTATTCGGCCCCAAAATAGAAGGTGAATACCAAGAAGGAATTGTTTCTCCTTTCTATGTGAGTTTGAACATATGGGACAAGATATTACATAATGCCATGTTAGATTCTGGTGCCTCCCATAACCTCATGCCTAAAGAAATCATGGAAAACCTAGGACTAGAGGTAACTCAACCTTACAAAAACCTGTACTCCTTTGACTCAAGTCAGGTCAAATGTTTAGGTCTAATAAAGAACCTGTGTTTTGCTTTAACACAACTACCAGCAAAAAACCTAGTCATGGACGTAGTAGTGGCCGATATCCCTCCTAAGTATGGAATGCTACTATCAAGGGCGTGGGCTGCCAAAATACAAGGTAACCTTCAAATGGATATGTCATTCGCTACCATCCCATTTTTCAACCAGACTAGGAGATTATACCGAGAAACTCACATGAAATACATGGTTAGCAACCGGGATAAGCCAAACAACACTCCCATTTATTCCATTCATTCCAATTTAGATTCTTTTATCTTATACAATGAAAGTGATATAAACAAGCAGATAATAGAAAATGAAGAGGTTTTCAAACCATCAAAAACGCATTTCCCATTACTGGATGTAGAGACTAATGACCAAAGCTCCAAGAAACCTGAAAAATAGCTTAGTATCATGTATGAAAAGGAAGCTCTTTGGAGTATAAGCTTTGACGGTTCTTGTGGCAAAACTGGTTCGGGGGCCGGCATCTGGATACACAATACTAATGAAGGTCATTCTTTCAAATTAGAATTCCAATGTACTAATAACATTGCAGAATATGAGGCCCTTCTCATTGGTCTGCACATACTTAAGGACTTAGGCGCCAAGAAAGTATCAGCCCAGGGAGATTCAGAGCTTGTAATCAGGCAAATCAAAGGTGAATATTCAACAAAATAACCCAAGACTAAGAGAATACAGGAATGTGACTTTAGACATCCTCAAAACTTTCGAGAAGTATGAACTCACTTATATTCCTAGGATTCAAAATAGCCTAGCAAATGAGCTCGCCTTTGCTGCAAGCAATGGCCAAATACCATGTTTAAGTGAGCAATATAGTACTCAGGTCAAACATCGCCCTACAGTACCAGATAATATTGACCATTGGAAAATATTCAAAGATGATGATCAAATTGATGATTTCTTACAATCTAGGAATGAATTTTAAGTAACCAAAACAGACTTGGAAAATGAAGAAAAGAAATCTGGCCAAAATCAAGACCAAGAGCCAAATCCACCTTCTTGGATAAATCTAAACCTGGTAGACCATTCATATGGAACTAAGATAGGAGAGGACATTGACCAAAGAGAACTCGAAGTCTTACATTGTGAAAATGACACCATACCCAGAGGGCTTGCGCCTTTAGAGGAATTGTTTGATTTTAACGATGTGGCCAAAAAGCCAAAAATGGAATCTACTGAGATCGACATAGAAGAATATAACATAGGAAGCTCAGAAGAACCTAGAAAGATCAAACTATCCAAAACCCTTCCGCCTCACATAAAACATAAGTACATCAAGTTGTTTAAAGAATTTAAAGATGTGTTCGCATGGGGATACCAAGATTTGAAATCGTACGACACAAGCATCATTCAACATAAGATCCCCCTCAAAGAAAACTAGAAGCCTTTCAAACAAAAGTTAAGAAGGATAAATCCAGTGTTACTACCTTTGGTTGAAAATGAAATCAAAAAGATGTATGATGTTGGGATAATAGTGTCCCTCCGGTACTCTGAGTGGGTCTCAAATCTAGTATCAGTTAGGAAAAAGACCAGAGAAATCAGACTCTGTATCAATTTCTGAAACCTAAATAGAGCCTATTTAAAGGACAACTATCCTTTGCCCAAAATGGACCACATACTTCAAAATGTAGTATGTGCTAAAAGGATCTCATTACTTGATGGTTTTTCTGGTTATAACCAAGTGCTGGTTTACCCCACTGATCAACACAAAACAACTTTCACCACACCTTGGGGCACTTTTATGTACATTAAAACGCCTTTTGGATTGATGAATGTCGATGCCACATTCCAAAGAGCCTTGGAAATAGCCTTCTCAGAAGACAAAGGTTATTTCATAGTCATATATCTTGAAAATATTACGGTATATTCCAAATCAGATGAAGAACACCTGATACACTTAAGAAAGGTTTTCAACAAATGTAGAAAATATGGTTTATCCCTAAACCCCAAGAAAACACTCTTCGGTCTAGAATAAGGAAAACTCCTAGGTCACATTATTTCGGAGGAGGGAATAAAAATATACCCCCAGAGAATCGAAGGCATATTACAAATAAGTCACCCCAGAAACATAAAGGAGTTGCAATCCTTTATCGGAAAGATAAATTTCTTGAGAAGATTCATCCCAAACCTTGCCGAACTCCTGAGAGATATCACAAATATGTTGAAGAAAGAGGTCGGGGTTAAATGGACTACAGAAGTTAAAAAATATTTTGAACTAGTTAAAAAGGCCCTAACTGAAACACCAGTATTGATAAGTCCTGATTTCACAAAGATTTTTACTTTTTTTCATTTGCCTTTGAACACACAATAGCTACTGTGTTGTTGCAAAAAAACGTAACAGGGCAAGAGCAACCCATTGCCTTTTCTATCAAATCCCTAAGAGATGCTCCCTTGAAATATAACATCATGGAAAAACAGGCATTCGACTTGGTAAAAGCACTGAAATATTTCTGAGTTTACATCTTGCACTCTCATGTCATCGCTTTTTTCCCTAATACCGTCGTCAAAGACATATTAAACCAAGATCCCGATGGAAAAAGGGGAAAATGGATCGCTATCATCTTAGAATATGACTTAGAAATCCGACCTACCAAACTAGCTAAAGGACAAGGACTTGCAAGACTAATGGCTGAAACCAACCTCCAAGCTTTAGATATAAATTTTGTTGATGCCTTAGAAGAACAGGAAGAATGCAAAGCCCCTCATGTTGAACAAGTGTTTTTAAATTCACCTTGGTATGCAAATATTCTTTATGTATTATTTTATCTAAATGCTCCTCCAACTTTATCAAAGACAAAAGCAAGATTTATTAAACAAAATTCTTTAAAGTTTTGCATTATAGATGGTCTTCTGTATTGGAAAAATCCCGCTGGTATGCTGCATAAATGTTTTCTTGAGTCTGATGCAGAGAAAATTATGCACGAAATGCATGAAGGAGAATGTGGAGGCCATCTCTACTAGAAAAATACAGTGAACAAAATCCTTAGAGCCCGTTATTATTTGCCTACCTTATTTCCTGACACTCACAAACTAGTTATGACATACCATAAGTGTCAAATTTTTTATGGCAAGAAAAATCTTTTACCTTTTCCCTTACACCCCATCATAGTCGAAGGACCCTTCCAGCAATGGGGTCTAGATTTTATTGGGGAAATTCACCCTTCCTCATTTTATCAACATAAGTGGATCCTTACAGCCACTGATTACTTTACCAAATGGATAGAATCCATACCTTCCAGGAACGCCACCGATTCAGTCATCATCAAGTTCCTAAAAACCATTATCCTATCTAGATTTGGCTTTCCTAGAAAGATCATTACAGATAACGCCGTTGCCTTCTCCTCCAAAACAATGGTTGACTTCTGTTACAAATATCACATTTCGTTAAGACATTCCACAGCTTATTACCCTCAAGGTAATGGTTTAGCCGAGTCCTCTAACAAAAACCTAGTTAACATCATAAAAAAAATTCTTGAACAAAATCAAAAGGCATGGCACGGAAAACTAGTACACGCACTATGGGCTGATAGACTAACCACCAAAAAATCCATAGGTATGTCTCCTTACCAACTAGTTTATGGCATAGATGCCATTTTCCCAACATCTTTAGGAGTTCCAGTAATGAAGCTATTGCAGGAAGTTCAAATAGAAGAAAATGACATGCAAAGGAGGGTAAATCGGACTATCCATTTACAGCAAACAAGAGAAGAATTTTACCAAAAGGCTCAGTTGGCCCAAGACAAAATAAAACATATTTTTGATAGAAGGACTAAGGAAAATGATTTTCAGATTGGGGACAAAGTGTTAAAATGGGATTCTAGAAGAGAAGACAAAGGTAAACATGGCAAGTTTGAAAATTTATGGAAAGGGCCTTTCATCATTAGCTCAGTCAGTGGAAACAATGCCTTTTCCCTACAAGAACTTGAAGGGACTGAAATTTTTGGAGGTCCTGTGAATGGCAGGACATTAAAGCATTTTTTTTTTCAAGAGCTCTAATTTAAAAAAAAAAAAAACATTTTCAATCATTGTATATACCATTGTTTGAAAAATAGATAAAAATAGAAAATTCAAAAAACAATAGAAAAATAGAAAAAGAGGGTAGTTTGAAAAATAGAAAGAAGGCCCCATGTTCAAAAAATAGTCATTCAAAAAGCGCGCAAGTCTAAATTCCGCTACTAGTGCTCAAATGTCTTGCTCAGTTATCTAGCCTAATCATAGCTGAACATGTTTTAAATTTATTTGTTGATAAGTTAGTGAGTGGAAAAGATGGTCAACATTGTGTAAGCTTGACTTATCAAAGAGAGTAGATTAGGAAAAGATACTGGTTCCACATGCTCAAAATAGAACCAAAGAGGGAAGTGGGAATGAGAAACAAATTGTGTATCCTAGCCCCGTTTTTCTAAAATTTCATTTTTTGCAAAAATAATATTTGTGTGCAGCTTGTCTTTCGTGCCACAAGTACATGATAAATCAAACTGTCTAACCCTGATTTGATCATTTTTCAATTTCATGTTTTAGATTAGAGAAAAAAATCCTGTCAAACAACTTAACCTTGACAGTTGATCTAGCATAGGCAGAGTAATGAAGGAGTTCATCAGCTTAATCTGAAATCCCGACAGATATAAGTGCAGAACTAGATAGGTTCATTTTTCAAAAAAATATATATTGTCAAAGGGTTGCTAGTCCAGATGCACCCAAAAGAAGAAAAAATGTTAAGATAGTGGGGTAAGTAGAAATATCATTGACGCTAATCATGTTGTCAATTTTCAGAAATAGCATCAAGGAAGAATGAAATTTGCGCCAATGGATAAGGCACTGGTCTTCATAAGCCAAAGATCTAAAATTCTGGACACCTCCTGAAAAGGAGCTGCCCTCCCCAAATGGAGCCACTATTAGTCATCAATATTTTTCACTTGTTGGTGATGACTAGTTGTAACAGCCAAGTTTTCTAGCAGCTGATCTAAAAAATTGTCAAATTTGCCAGCTGGAAAACACCCATAAACATTTTTTCCCTCCTACCTTTTCAATCCGCCCATGACAAGATTAAACCTTATTATCAAGCCCTATCTAGCCTCAGCCCTACTATCCTATCCATCAGCTCTAAAGAAAACAATCCAAATATGCCCAAGAAGTCTCCCCTAAGTTAGGTAGTGGCGCTTTAGGCATTTCTCCCTTGGAAAACTATCCTAAAGCCAAAGAACCTCTATCTACTATAAAACAGTCATAACAGACCTTCCTATTCTGCAAAAAAAGTTGGTTACACCCTTAATTTGTGCCACTAACAAGCCCTGAAGTCTCAACAATGCATGTGCCATAGGTCAAACTGATATTAGGTGGTTTTATAGTGTTTCAATGGATCTTTCAAGAGCAGAAGTGTACCAGCATTCCAGAAGACAGTATTTGGCTCAACATGAGAAGACAGTTGCTTCTCATGTGATTTTGAGCCTGGGATGTAGCCACAGGATAGAGAATGTTTCATTAAGCTCCTGCAATCACAGTCAAAGGTTAGTAAATTATGAATGACAAGAAGTGCTTTGCAAATACTAGCCAAACTGCTTGTGATGTCTAAAGAGACACAAAGGTATTTGAAAAGCATAATTACATGTCTCAGAAAAGTACCCATCATGACTTATTATCAATTTTCCATCTTCATTCACTCAAGCATGAATAGGTAGTGAAAGGAAAGGTAACACTGTTTGGAGAAGCTGATGAAATGCATCACTAAGAAAACCTCCTCCATACATGAGCAGAGGGTTGAAGACTGAGAAAACCTCCTCCATACATGAGCAGAGGGTTGAATACTGAGAAAACCTCCTCCATACATGAGTAGAGGCTTGAAGACTGAGAAAACCTCCTTCATTTTACAAGCAGAGGGTTTGGGACAGTGGTTTCTTTTAGGGTTTTCACTGACTGAAAGACAAATTTTGAAGAACAATAGGAGACAGTTGAAGGCCTATGAGTAGAGAAATGGTATTAAAAAACAAAGAGAAAGCAGGGGTACTATAATAATCCAAGAGGTTGATCTTATCTCCTATCAGATTTTCTTTCAAAAGAAGTCAGGAGCCAAAAAAAATGAACAAACCTTGCTCAGGTATGTGTTTTAATTAAAGGTTCCAAAGATCCATCTCCTTGATAAATAGACATGACATTTAGTCTCTATTCCTTTAACAAAATAGAGTTGAAAGTAGTTGAAATCAACTGGGTTTAATAGAGGCCAAAGAGTGATGTTAATATTCAAAAAGTTATGTTCTTCCTGTCCATGAAGAATTTTCTTTCAACAACTCATCACAGTGGACAAAAAGGTAGCCTGAGCTTTGTTTTCTAAAGGAGGCTTAGCAAATAGACACTTAGGTTCATCAATGTGTAAGAAGAGAGATGGCATGTGTTTCAAGTTCAAGAGCAACACTCAAAGCAAATAAATCATGCCACTGTTACAAATAAGGGCCTGTTCCTTATGAAAATAGGTCAAAGGTACCTTGTTGTTGCATTTTGAGTAAAGGAGAGGTTTTTAAAAGAATTTCCCTTTTGATAAACAAATGATAGTAAAGCCTAGGTGAATACAACTAAGTTTCACCCACAGTAAAAGAGAAATACCATTTGAAGAATGCTTCTATAGTCAATTTATGGTTTGAGCAAAGTTTCCTCTTAAAAACAGATATCGACATCGAAAACAACTTTCCTCCCTTGATGAGAAAACACTATGAAAAATTGTGGTTTTAAGGATGACTTCTTCACTTTGAAAAGTGTCATATTTACGAAGATCTTCAAAAGGTTCATCCACAGCACTTTTAATGGTCTTGGTCAAATATTGACTTTATGATGGTTTAAATATTATAAAGTGACAAACAGTAGTGCTCCATGTTTTGTTCTAAGCAAAGGCCTATTCATACGTTTTCAAAACCTTCATAAATAATTTCAAATGGTCATTGATTTTTTCAAATATAAGGGGTAGGTTGACCATTTCAAAAGCTATTTTGCAAATCAAAGCACGAGCAATACTCCCCTAAGATGCTCCCTGATTGAAACAAGGAATTCTTGAGCAAAAATCACAGAGTTTGAAGTTTTTGGACTGCACAGTGCACCTGGAAAAACGCGCGGCACATTTAGGAGTGAATTTACAAAGCGCGATAACGTCTGCGCGGCGCGTCTGTAGGCACCGGTCACGACTGCCCATCATCGACCCGACACCTTGTCTATTGCGCGGTGCCTTCCCATTTCAACGTGTTGCGCATGTTTTAATAGTCAAAACACCTTCAACAAACCCTGAAAGCTACTCAAACTCTTCAAAAAAAGGCTGCCATCCATCTTCATGGTATTTTCATTTACCTCCTTGGTATATTTGAATTGCTAAATGGTGATTAAAAAGGAGAAGGTCTTGGTATAAATCAAGGTGTGTTGAGTAAATATTTTGAAGAAAATTGTTATAGTGGGAGACTGGTGGAGGGTTCATTTTAGCTTCAAAGAGCCTAAAACTGCCCTCAAAACAGTGCTAAAACATCACACTACCTGCAAGACAAAATAAACACAGTATTAGAGGTTTTGTAAATTGTTAAGTGTATCCTAACTGCATTAGGACAAATCTAACCTCTGTCAGCAAAGTATAATAGTGAAAACAGTGTTAGAAGGTGGAGGCAGTTTTTGAAAGGAAAAACATAGTGTTCCTAAGGTGAAACAGTGAGCCTAATTTAACAGCAGTAATCATGCATGGAATTTGTAAATTTCAAAATTCCTCTCTATGTGGTGAAAAGAAAAACCAGTGCTGCCTCTTTTATCCATGAAACAGACTATGGTGAATGAAGCTGTTAAATCAATTTGAAGGTGTTTTTGTTTACCTATGTGTGAGAAATAGTGAAGACAAGGATGGTTTTTTTTATTGGGAGGAGTGTTTTGCCTTTGTCTAAATGCAAGGTTGTCTTGTTTTTATCAAAACATAAAAGATCCTTGTAACCTTACCAAAGCATAGTAACAAATTGACTGTGTGCTTGTTATTTTGATAACTATTTATTGATTGGCATACAAAGGAACACAAGCAGTGATTTGTAAGAAGTCGGAAGTTGGTGTTAAAGAACCATTTCACACAGCATTTGAAGAAGTCTGACTTGGTCAAACATTGACTAACAAAGAGGACAGAGTTGTGTTTGAGGAAGCATTCCAAAAACCATTTTGAGGCACCTTGGTGTTGCAGAGAGCATTCAAAACAAGATGCCTCCTAGGTAGGACAGTAGGAGTGGATTGCATAATAGATTTGAGCCTGTTTCCACTGAAGAAGTGAATGCACACCCATCAGTATTGTTCAATTTCCATAAGGTTGGGTGTTTATATTTTTGTCAAAGAGTGCAAGAGGTGAAGAGCTTTTCTCCTTTGACACATCTTTGTGCCTTGAGGTTTCAAGACAAGCATTTCCAGCTGGCAGGCCTAAACTTCAAATTCTCTCCAAGGTCCATCTCCAAGGCCACTAAAATCCCTTATATTGGGGAGAAGTGGTTTAAAAAAAGCCACCTGGACTCAGAAGATTACAAGCCCTTTCTAAAGCCTGAGCACGGAGATTCATGTCCTTCCATTTTCCCCTTCTCATATCTTTTGACTAGCTACGCCCCCCTCATGAAGATCATCATGAAATACTTCACTTGTGAGAGAAGATTCTCTCGAGTCTATGCCTATCACATTCGACTGCTCATGCATTTCACGAGGGCCAAATTGCTAAATCTTCCTTTCTTCTTACATAGGAGCATTGAGAAAATGGCCTCCACTGTTCATAAAAATCCTCCTTCACAGCAAACAGCCTGCCTCTTCCATCACTCCCTCATCAAAGTCATCATTCTTCATCAGCTTGAAAAGAGGGGGGTCTCTTGGGATACTTTCATCACCCATCTGGATTTCTCCACTGTCCCTCCAGTTCATACATCCCTTACACCTCCTACTCACCATACTTTGCCTTCTTCTAGCAAACCTATTCCCAAGAAGCTCAAGTTTACCACAGAGAAAACAAAGGAGCCTGAAGAGGAAGAAGAACATGAGCAGGAAGAGGAAAGTGATGATGAGCAGCAGCAGGATGAAACAGGGCAGCAAGGGGATGAAGAAGAAATTGCTGATGAGCAGCATCACAGTGAGATAGAACAGCAAGGGAATGATGAGGAAGATGATGAGCGACATTAGCATGAGGATATGCAACACGGTGAGGGTGAGAAGACTCATAAATATCATGAACAGGGATAGCCACAACATGATACACAACAGCTACAGCATGATGAGCAGAGGTAGCCTCAGGGTGATGCACAACAACCTCCTAAAAAGGAACAGCAACCTCAAGAAGAAGAGGGGCAGCAGGATAAAAATTTGCAGCACAGTGAGGAGGACAGCCCTCAAAAGGAAGTGCAAAAGGACAGCCAAGGCATCCATAAAGAAATCCAAGACAGTGGCAAAAATGAGGGGGAAAGTGACAAGGGTAAAGAGCCCATGGAGCATGTGCTAGCTGCCTCTCCTAGGCAAGGGGCCATGCTCTCTTCTCGGAAAGTCGCCAAGCCTCGGACATCAAAGAAAAGGGTTCCTAGAGTTGTAACTCCAAATGTGACTAGGGCCCTCTGAAGCAAGGGAAAATTTCCAAAAAATCCCATGGTCGAATTTCCCAAGAGGAAGAGGACTAAAAGAGCCACCCAAAGCAAAGGGAAGGACAAGGAAGAAAGTATTCATGAACAGGAAAGGGAATTCGACATCATCCAAATCCAAATTGATGATAGTGATAATGAAGCCCGGATCCTAGAAAACCTCTTGATCCATAGAGAAAGCCAAATTGATGCCTTGAAGACTGATCTTGATAGGGCTAGGAATTTCAATCACTTTTTGCAAGTCCAAAACAAGCAAATGAGTGTCCATATGGCTTTATATGAGACACGGGCCATCCGATACAAAAAGGATGCCTCCAAAGCACAGGTGAGATTGAAAGAACTCATGGGTGAGTTCGATGAAAGTGAAGGTGAATATCAGCCTAAGCGAAAGAGGCCAAGAACCATGGGCCTAAAAAAGGCCCTTGAGAAACAAAAAGAAGAAGAATATGCCCTTCTCCAATCTACCCCTCTCACTACATTGTTCGAACAAGAGATAGAGAACAATCGGGAAGCATGGCTTGAGAGATTTAATGATCACTTGGAGAAGAAATTGGAGAAGGAAAACAGGGACTTGGACCTTCAACGGAGGATGACCGAGCATTATAAAAAGCTCAATCAGTTTGCTCGACGGAAGTTGAAGGCTGCTTAAGAAAAACTCAAGGAGGTTAAAGGGAAGCGCCCGACACCAAAATTGAGGAAATACACCTCAAGACTCCAAATTTTTACCTCTACTTCACAACATGTTGCTGAAAACCCTTGAGGGTCATGCTCGCCAAGTTTGGGCGAAATTCGACATATTTTGGTTTTTTGTCATTTTTGGGTTTTTTGCCAAAACTCATGGGCATCGCCATTTCAGTTTGGGACATCATCAAAGGATGAAAATGGTATCATTGAATGCCATATTTTCAGGGGCACATACTGAGATATTTTCAAAACAATTGAAGATCTTTTGCTCCCCCAAAATGGCGAAAAACACTCGCTTTTTCTACACTCTACCCCATTTATCAACAAGGCTTATTTTTTGGGTTTTTACACACCGGCCTATTTTTGGAGGACTTCCAGTGGTAATTTGGGAGAAAAATAAACATTTTCAGAAAGTAGACACTCAAATATTTCAAA
Source organism: Pinus albicaulis (assembly GCA_034641835.2). Classification (NCBI taxonomy): domain Eukaryota; kingdom Viridiplantae; phylum Streptophyta; class Pinopsida; order Pinales; family Pinaceae; genus Pinus; species Pinus albicaulis. The sequence goes on from CM076578.1 coordinate 854,964,745, forward strand.
CGAGCTATCATGAGCCTCGTTTTGACATCGGGAAGGCCTCCAAAGGTTGTCGTCAAGTGAGGGGACCTTTTGCTGATATATTTTTTGAGTATTTTTGTAAAAATTGAACCTTTCAAAAGTGACTTTTCCTCATGTGCGTTTAGCTATTTTTGTACATGGTTAGTTAGGAAAAGTCAATTTATTTCCCTTTTTTAGCAGTTTTGAGATATTTTATTAGATATTTTGTGCCTTGGGCTTTGCAAAGCCTCAAGGACAAAAAGAGATATTTGGAATAGGCCAATGACATTGCAAGTTGAACTAAGAGGTTTTCCTCACTTTGGCCTATATATTCCAAAGGCTTTCATTGTAAACAAGGCTGAACTTGATGAATAGAAGAAATATATGGTAATATAAGCTTTGGAAGAAATACTTTTCTCATTCTTTTGGATAGTCTCTTGGATGTTCATGTATGATGAAAGAGGATTGTTGTTGGATTCCACGACTTGGTAGAATGGTATAGTGTCTCTCTCTCTGTTTTGTTTCCTAGTTTTCATTCATAAATCCATGTTCTTGCTTGCTATAGGATAGTAGAGAAAAAATTTGAGAAATTCCCTTGGAGGCACCTCAAATTTCCTGTTTCTTCATAGCTTCCATATTTTTCTTCATTCTTAGTCACATTAAAGAATTCTTGATTACTCTTTAATAACTTAAGAATATCATTTGCTTGTTTCATTCATGGTTTTATGCATGCTAAGTATGATTTACGGTATGCCATGCTTACTCATGGCTAGCCATAGCTCCACCTATGAAACTTCTCTTTGACTGATTAGATTGACATTTGTTGAACCAAGGAGGTCTTGTTTTGATCTTGCCATTTGCCTAAGACTATGCAATCTTGTTTTTCAAAGTGCCCAATAGCTTGAAGTACTATGTTTTGGCATTTCGGCATAGTGATTTGAGTTGTTTTTCTGTCTTAAGTGTATTTCCCCAAAGTCTTATAGCCATTTCCTAAAGTTAGAGAGTTATATATCTATATGCATGGCTTGAATGTTTATTTCTATGCATTGATTAGCTTAAAGTTACATTTCTCATGATTAGTGGTTTTCCCTACCATGTTTATGTCAGCTATTAAACTATTTGTGCTTGAAATCATTTTTTATTCACAAACTTGATTTCCATCTTACTCCATTTTTCCCAAAGATCCATTTTACCTCAAATCAAATCGGCCCTTCAAGAACCTTGTATCACCATCTGAAAGCTTTCTTGACCTTTTCGACCCCATAGCCCAGTTGATATGACATCTTTTTACCTATCTTATGTCTTTGATCAGTTCATCCCTCACAACCTAAAAACCAAAACCAAAAACCTACTTCATAACTAGCCTAAAATCAGAACACAATAAGAAAACACACAGATATCCCTTACACAAATAGAGAGAGCCCTCTCTGAGTCTAGGAAGGCTAGGTCCTTGGGCTCCAAAGACTGGTTTGATGTTACACTGTCATTTGGCTTTCCAATCAGCCAAATCATGACACCCTAACAGCTACCAGGTTATCCATGCTATTTATGCTCTAACAAGGGAAGTCGTCCATTCGCTACTCATTTCCCCCCATTTCATCCTCACCATTGGTGTCAGTCTGTCAGTGACTCTACTATTTTCTCTCGTGCCTTAGTTGAGGATCCCTTATTGCCTCACCTATGGAAAACCTCCTTCTGTCGACATCATCTCATTCATTCCAGAAGGCAGGTCTAGAGAGCGGTGTACCTTGGTTCCAGCTTCCACTATTTTTCGATGCCTCGGATCAGGCAAAGGGACTCCTCATACCCCTTTGACTTGACTGTTTCTCAGCTCTAGCTCCTTTTCAGCATGATAGAGATCCGTATACTCGATGGTCCAGTGATGCAGCAACTGACATCGGTGATTCCCGGGTATGTGTGAGATGTCTCAACCCTCATCAGGGGGTGGCCCTACAGGTAGCCCCCCACACACTTGGATGACCTCTTCATTACAGCCTTCGATGCAGCTCTATACATTTGATGATGTTGGCCTCAGCCGCTTTCAGCGCCTTTTTTTTTGCATGTATCAGTCATATTTTCATAGCCCTTTCCTGTTTTCAGGGGCATCTGGGTTGTATTTATATCTCATGTACTCATATATTATTATACAAGTCCTGGCTGTTATCCCAGGCACAATATGTATGTGGGTTTCATTATCATGTTTTTTATCTGGCTCATGTTTATTCCAACATTATACCGTCTCTTCATTTTCCGGACGCCTTATTGTTTGTATTATTGCCTCGGCGGGCATAGGTATGCCTCCCCCACCACCTATAGCAGGTACTCACTTATCAAAAAGACTTGTCGCACCTCCAAGTCACCTCCTCAGGGTCTAGTTCTTTCAGCACTTTGGTCTACCTTACAATCCTCTCTCTTTGACTTCCCCATTGTTGTCTAGTGATTGAGTTCTTACAACGTACTTCAGTCATACGATTAGCTCCTAACACTCGCACGCTGGGGGGAAATCTGTTAAACCATTTTTTTGGTCATCTAATCCATTGTTATTATATGGACCCAAGTATACCAAGTAAGACCAATTTACCCCAAGTAAAATCGCATTCACTATGAAAAATGACTTAGTAAACCACCTTTATTAAGTTATTTATGGTCTAAAAAGGAAACCCCATAAGGAAATATTAAATAAATATACATTTGTTTGATTTTCCTCAAGGAATAATTAGTTAAACATTAGTTTAATTAATATTTCTGGTTATATTTAACCCAAAACAAGGAAATTAATTAGATAAATCATTATTTATCTTATTATTTTCTAAATAATAATTGTTTAAATATTATTTAAATACTATTCTTTGTTAAATATAACTAATTCACCCTTAAATAATTAAATAAATCATTATATGTTTGATTATTACTCAACCATATCCTTAAAATGATAAATAAATCATATATTTATTTATTATTACTTAATCACATCTTTAAAATAATAAATAAATCATTTATTTATTTATTTATTTATTATTTACATAAGGGGATTTGACTCAAGTCAAATTCCTTTTCCCTCCAAAAAATATAATAAAATATTCCACAAAAGTTGGATCTAGATTTGGCTAATAATATTTTAAGTATGCACCAATCTCTAGAATAACTCAATATTTTGTTATAAATAGAAGGGTTTTCCCATTCATTTGTCACCTTTTGTTGCCTAAAGATCACTCTGGATCTCAACTCTTGGTCTGGCTATTGATCCATTATCATAAGCCATATTTTTCCATTTTTGTCTGGGTTTTCTACACCACCAAGAGAGAGGAATTATAAATCTGAAGTGTTGAGGACTTACAAGAACCCATCCCATTTAGGAGAACAGGGAACACCCTCTTGTGTTTTCCTCCCAGGTGCCATTAATGAAAATTTAATTGGATATATTCTTGTCTTGTCTATTGGATCTATGGGGTAAATCTTATTTTTCTACTGTTTAATGTCTTCTAATGCATAGATCTAGATTTTTGCAGCATTTGTCTTGATCATCTAACTGCAAATCTGAAGATATTAGCAGTCATTTCTGTTGTTAGGGCTATTTGTTATGCACAGCTAAAGTGGTCCTTTTTCGTACACCTCAAATCAAGATCCATACTAACATGGAGAATAATAAGATTGGCATAATCTGATAGCTTCTGGACATTGATGAGTGTGAGGAAAAATATACCTAGGTAAATTTGATTCCCAACTAAATACATCATCTACTTGATCCAAATATTTCTCTTGGCTCCAGCAGTGGAACTCAAGGGGGTTAAACTCTGTTACAGGATCTGTGATTTTAAAGTCTACATTTTCTAAAGGAGTATGTTCTACATCTACAATAGGGGGTTGTAGAGGGTTGATCACAATAGTGCTTTTGGATTCCATTGATGGGATTGATTTATTAGTTTAAACACTCTTGACCTTTTTAAAACTCTAATTTAGTTCTGTGAAAATACTTCTGTAAGTTTAAAATGTTTACAGAATGTTTTTAGCCATGACAGGGGTTTTATCTTGGACAAAAAAAGGATATTTCTGATCACTCTGACTCAAAAACTGTCAATTCTGTATAAAACAACCAATTTCCTGACCTTTATAACTTCAGAAAAAGATATTAAGGGTTTACAATGAAATTTCTCTGATCAAACAATCATAAAACATCAAATTTGGTGCAAAAGGGCTTCTTAGTACTGTAGAAAGGCTTTGGAGGTCTTTATAGGGCTTTTTAAGTCTGCAAATGGCTAAACTCACTTCAAATTTACTCTAAAACAAATCAAAGCTTTCGGAAACTGTGGAAATGCTCAGGGTTTTGTTTATCTGAATAATTTCTGAAGAAAAGGGGCATTCTTTAAGTCATACAACCTTTATAAGGCTTCAATTAATAGTGTAATTATTTCAGAATGATGGATGAATCTCATTTTCTGAAGAACACCTGTAAAATTCAGATTTTATGCTATGAAGAAGGGTTTGCTAGGTTTTGAAAGCTTTCAAAATCTTCTTCTATCCTTTATATGTGATCTAGAGGCTTCTGCAGTGTTGTAGCAGTGGATTCAGATGAATTCTATTGGTTTTTGAGTTAAAACAGAGGAAACAACGTATTTTTCTTAGTCTGGGAAGGTTTTATGAGCAAAAAATGGCAACAGAAGGTTTAAAATGAATGCGCTCAAGCATTTAATAAGTAATTTGTTTGAATAGTGAGCGCATTTACTATAGGTCAGTTCAAAACAAGGTGGTTTGGGCACGGGGAGGGAATTACTACTGAGTGGTTTTCGGATGGTCGAAGCATGGTAAATGGTATTGGGAGGATCGATGTGATCCAATAGAATTTGGGTGTGTGGAGGGGAGAGAAAGGTTCAAAACAGCTTTTATCGCAAGTTTTTATTTGGTTTTTGACCACACAATGAAATCTGCGATGTTAAATCTACACCATTAGATCTGGCGGAAAGGAGTGAACAGTCGGGATTAAATGATGAAGTTGTGGGGTTGAGAGGTGTGGGGCCCAGGATATATATGCAGAGGGAATGTAAAATGTATTAAAATATCAGGTTTTAATACATAGTTTAGATATAGAATATGATAGGCGGGTATAGCATTTTATTAACAAATGTAATGAATATATGTGTAAGTTTAGCATAGGTGGGGTATTATATATGGGAATAGTTTAACCTATGGGAACGGGGATAATATATCACATGGGTGAAAATATACCATAGGCTAAAAGTAAAATATGGGTTTGGGATATAAATTAAAAGGAATTAAATATAATACGGGATAGGAAATGTTAATAAGGAGTTAATATATAAAATTAATGTGTTATATAAAAAATAAAATAAGTTTAATGTAAAACATAATAAAGGGAAAATTGTTAAGAGTCCCAATATAATATCTTTATATTTAAACTTAGGATAAAATGTTTTTGGGTTTTTGGGTATTTTTAGAGTAAAGGGGAATTAATCAAAAATTTTACTTTCCCTAAGTAAAATGATTTGTACACCTAGGAAAAGGGTATTTTTGCAAAGTGAAACTGAATGATGATGAAAAAAAAAGGGAAGATGAAGGGAAAATAATCAAAATGGAGGGGATGAAGTATTTTTACAAGGGAAATGACTATTTGAAGGAAGTTTGTGACTGAATTGACCAATTTCTGCTTACCCATGATTGTAAAAACTGCTTCTGCCTACCCTTATGCTACCCTAATATTTTTTTCTTCATTTACCTAGGTGCATTTGAGCTAGAAAACCCTTATTCATTTTTATTTAACAACAAACTAACTAATTATGTCCTTATTTCTTCCAAGGGCTCATATTAAGTTGTTGAGCTCCTTATCTATTCTCTACCTAACTATTGATCTGCCAAGGTTAAACTATTTGGCTAGATATTTATTCTCTATGTAATAACATGAAATTTAAAGCATGAAAAAGTCAATATTAAGCTATTTGACTCATCATGGATTATGGCATTTTGAACAAGCTGAACATAATCATTTATTTTGCAGTAAAAAGTAACTAGTAGTGGCATTTGGATTTGCATCACTTTCATGTTTTATTCTTATCTCTTTTTTGTTTGGGGTCCATTTTTTCTATTCTTTTTGATATTTTTCTTTTCATGTCCTTTGATTTTTCTTTTAGGGCTTTTACCCTCTTTTGATTTTTTTATTTTATTTTTCAAAAATGGGAAAACAATTGTAGAAAGCGAAGTATGTTCATATTACAAGACTAATCAAAGTAAATTAAAAAATTATGAATCCTATTATTATAGGACCCTAACAGCTTCCATGTACTCCACTCTAGTATTGGCCCTACCAAACTGTACAAAACATTTTGTGATTGATGTGATGCTTCAAGTATGGGCATTGATGCATTATTAATGCAGGAAGGTATACCATTGGCTTTGACGAGTCAACAAATTAGTGGAAATAAATGATGGCCATATTACATGAAGTAGACACTAGGCGACCATACATATTGGGGCTTCATTTCCAAATCCACACTTACCATCATAGCCTAAAATATTTCCTTGAGCTACGTCTATTCTTGCCACAACAAAATAAATGGCTCACAAAAATATTGGGATATGATTATGAGATAATTTATAAGAATGGGCGTGATAATGTAGTGTTCAATGTCTTATCATGCCAATTCGAGGATGAGGGAACCCTTTTGTACCTCTCTCTACCCATACCATATTGGATTGAAGAAATCCATCATGAATGGTCATCCTGCCCCTCTCTATCCCAGATCATTAATATATTACGAGTAGATCCTAATTCCTCAGAGGAATACTCTTGGAAGGATGAGGTTCTTCGTTATAAGGACTGGGTAGTGCTATCCTTGACCTCCACCATAAAAAACCACATCTTGGAAGAGTTACAATCCTCTCTGGTTGCAGGACTTTCAAAATTTCATAAGAATTAGGCATGAGCATGGCGCTCTTTCATTTGGACTAACATTAAGAATGAAATTCTTACTTTTGTAGCAGAATGCGACGTATTCTACTGCAAAAAAGGGGAAATGATCAAGCTATTGGGAACCTTACAACCTTTGCCACTCCTTGCTTTCATTTGGACAAATTTTTCCATGGATTTCATTACAATTCTTCCAAAGTTAGGAAAAAAATCAGTCATCATGGTGGTTGTTGAAAAACTTTCCAAATATGCTCATTTTTGTGCTCTACCACACCCATTTACCCCAACATTGGTGGGTCAAGTTTTCATGGACCAAATATTTAAACTACATGGCATGTCGAATTATGTTGTGTCTAATCGATACCTCACTTTCACCAACAAATGTTGGAAAGAAATTTTCAAGCTATAGGGCATACAACTCCAACTTAGTACAAATTATCATCCCCGGACCGGTGGTGAAAAAATGACAGTCAAAAAATGTTTGGATAACTAATTGCAGTGCTTCACTTCAGACAAGCAACATCAATGGGTACAGTGGTTGCATTTAGTTGAATGGTGATATACTAATAACTATCATGAAGCCACAAATATGACACCATATAAGGTAGTTTATGGCCAACTCCCACCTTCACCAGCTTCTTATATTCTCATATCTTCTCAATTGATAAGTGGTGAGCCCTGGTATTGCACCAAGTGTGTTGCAACTCCTAGGGGCTGCCCTACTTTACTTTATCAACCCGAGGTTCATACAAAATTTAAGGTGGTAGTGCTATATACACATTAGATGCATTCTTTTCATGGCATCCTCTTCTGCTTTACGAAAGGGTGTTATTTCCTAAATGATGAGAACAATTGTAAAGTAAATTGTTGGAAGGAAAAGACAGAAAGGAAATTAAACTAAACTACTGAAAAGAAATGACAGGAATGAAACTAATTTAATTGGCAGAAAGGGAAATGGATGAAAAGAAACTAAGCTAACTTACTAAAAGTAAATGACAGAAATGAAACTAATTCTAAACCACACTTATCCTGGCCAAACGGCTAAATGCACTCTACTTATCCTATGATCTATCTACCATGCTCTTATCCATGCAACTAAACTATCCATGACTTAATTCTAAACAAAAAGAGTTAATGTGTAGCTTGGAGGAAGAAAAAGGGTTAAAAGAGCGAATTGAGGGCTTAGCACATGAAATAGGGCTTAGAAATGGAAAGCGGGGTTAAAACCTTATAAAAAATTATTATAACATGAGAAATGACTTCGGAGCGGAAATAAATGAAAAAGGCTTAGAAGTGGAAAGAGGGGGTTTAAAACCTTATAAAACCTTAGTATAGTGCAAGAAATGGCTTTGGAGTGGAGAGAATCGAAAGATGTGATAGCAGAGACACGATGGAGGTAAAAGTTGCGATGCGTGATGTCACAATCGTAACTTCGCAAGTTTAAATGGATAGTGGTAAGATTCAATGGGAATAAACTAAAATGTGTGTTGTGCGATGTGCGCTGTGGTAAAGGTTGCGGGAGGTGATTTTCGATCGGGGTGATGTAGCGGTGAAGAAGAAAAAGGGAAATGTTGCGAGCTGCGATGTGCGATATGGTAAGTTCCATGGGATGTGATTTCGCAATACCGCAATAGCAAGAACGAGCGGTAAGCGTTGAGGGTAAAATCTAAAGGATGGCAACATGGTGGTGGGACCGACAGTGGGGCGAGATCGCACTATCACAATCAGCCAAAACAACGGTAAGTGTTAAATGATAAAAGATAACTAGTGTAAAGTGCGAATTGCAATTTCGTAATATCGCAATTGCAAGGAACGAGCAGTAATTGTTTAAGGTAAAAGGTAAATGTTGGGATTTGTGAAGTGCGACGTACGGTAGCAGGAATTTCGAGGAGGAACACAGAGGTGGGGTTTCAATGGTTTTTCAAGTGTTACTATGTTAAAACGATTCCCGTGATGGTGACTGATAGATCGAAGGAAATCGGCGATGGCACTAGGCAGCCTCTATGCATAGCGCCACTTCAGCAGAAAATAGGCTCTCTTGCAATTGAGTTTTGGACCCCTTCTCGACACCAAATTTGGCTCCATGATGGCCCATTGGAAATCCTGATGAGTCTAATTTTTAGAAATGTTTGAGTTGTGCTGAGTGTATTCCATTTACCTATCCAAAAATCAAATCTCCCAACATTTCTTTGTGCGCAGCGCCTAGTCTGAAAATGATGTAGAAAGGTCAAATTTTTGATGTTTTTTAACCTTTTGAGGGGGTAAAAATGTTCCAAATGATCTAAAAATTGGTGAGAAGACTGCTAGTGATGTGATAAATCCAAAAATGAAAACTTTGAGAGCCGAGGATGCACCAATTTTGTGCGGAGCGCCTAGGGTGTTGCACACAAAGGGGTCAAAATTTGGAAAAAACAAAAAGTTGTCCAATTTGCCTCAAAATTTGTGGAGAGGTCCCTCAAGAGGTCCTGGACACCTGTTAAGAAGCCTTAGCCAAAATTCCAAGGTTTTCCTACACTTTGGCTCTTTTTAGGTCTTCTAGCTCCATGAGGGCCTTCCTCAGTTTGGCACAAGCAAGCATGTTTTTCCTTGCATAATGCTTGGTCATTTTCTTTTGCAGGGTAAGGCCTCTCTTTACCTCCTTGAAATGCTTATGCTCCTCTTTGTAATAGTGGATGACACGTTATGCCATATAAAAGTCTCTTTACCACTCCTGAAGCTATGCATCTTTCTCCAAGAGAAGCAATCTTGTGTTCATCTCCTTGTCCTCATTGTCAGTGTCTAAATCAATGAATTGAAGCTCTTGAGAAGTCCTCTTGATCCTTTTGCTTCTCCTTACCTTAACTTGTTGCTCACCTTTGTCCATATTTTCCTTTATTTTGTCTTTGTGCTTGATAGTTGGAGGAGAGATGGCCCTTTGCCTTTTTGAGGCAGCAAACACATCTCTTTTTCCTCTGTGGTAAGTGCATGTGAGAGGAGTGATGAGGGTGCCTTGATCCTTGATGAAGTCACAAGCCTTTTCATCTTTGTCATGGATTTCATGAGTGACTTCATGCTCCATTGGGTCACTAATTTTTTTACCTTTAGCCTCATCATCATTATTTCTTTCCTCATTGTTTTCTTCACTGTCATCTTGGCTCTCAAACTGATCATTACCCTCCTCACTTACCTCATTTTGGCTCTGTCCTTCACTAAGGTTTTCTTCTCTGTCACTTTCAACATTGTCACTTTGAGTTCCTTGGTCATTCAAAGGCTGATTTTTGTCATGACTATCATGACTATTCCCTTGCTTATCACTGACTATCTCATTGGTGCTATTGTCTTGGTAAATGCCTTCCCCTTCAAATTCTGTTTTAGCCTCATAATCTGACTGCTCTTGGTCTTCAATTTCTTCATCCTCTCCTTTTGTTTCTTTAGGATCATTATCTTCATTGTTTCAGCACTTTTTTCACTATCATTGGGCTCACTGTCATGCTCAAACCCATCTTCCTCTTGTTTTTCTTGTGCACTCTCTTCCGAACTGTCCTTTTCATTTTTTTCTTCATAATCTTATGTGTTTTTATCTTGCTCATCATCAACACTCTTTTCTGCACTTGAGATTGTTTATGGGTGTCATCACTATCACTGTTTTTCTCAAATTCATCATTGTCTTTCCCTTCATGGTTGCCATGTTCATCCTCCTCCTCCATGTCATCATCATCATCTTGGTCTTCCTCAATAGATTTTGTCTCTTCCTCACTGTTGTTTGTTTATTCTTCATGGCTATTTCCATCATATTCTCCCTTAGCACTGTTGTCCTCTTCTTTTTCCTCATTAAACTCTATTTCTACCTCACTATCCTTTTCCTCTCCATCATCATCTGTTTTCTCCTTATTAGGGCTACTTTCAGCTCCTTCATTTGATTCATTAGGTGAAGATATAGGAGGTGAGTTTCCGTGTGGAGAAGGCATATGTGGAGATGTGGTGGAGGATTGGAGGTAGCTGGGTGTGAAGTGGAAATCAAATTTTTCTAAATGAAGGCTTGGGGATTTGTAAACACATCATGTGAGATAAAGACTTCCCAAGGGATTCCTTTCTCCTCAAGCTGGTGTAAAACAATCATCTTGACCAAGGAGTGGTGAAAAAGGCTCTGCATTTGGTGGGCATAACTCCTCTTCTTGACCACTGAAGCCATTTTGTCAATGCACTGATATAGATAGTATGGTAGGTTCAGAAATTTAACCCTGGTGAAGTGCATCAGAAGCCTTATGTGATAAGAATAAACCCTAGAGTACCTCCCGTCATAGGTGAAGTACTTGATAATCTGCCTCATCAACAGGGCATACCTCTCTAGAAGATGGGAAAAGGGGGAGATAGCCTTGCAGCCTTGTTGACAGCTAGGTTTGAGGTAGGGCTCATAATAGCTTAAGTCCAATTTCTTCTATTTAAACCATCTCTCACCAATATTTGGTATTCTTGTGTCTTTAGCAACGGATTCAGATGAGAGTTCAAAATTCACTCCTGCTAGGTTGACTTGGTGATTTTGTAAACTGAGAATGAACAACCTAGTCAAGTCTGAGTGGCTTTGTACTTGTTTAATCTTCTCACAAAACTGGTAACATCCAACATCTTGAAAACAGGTAAGTATCATTGGAGAGGAGGTGATTTGAATGGTATCCAAGGGCTCAAACCTATTAACCCTTCCTCCCTTGTGTTTTGGCTTGATAGGCCTCTGGCCTTCATCACTGCTAGTATGGATTTTTTTTTCAGACATGGTGACTGGTCAAGCACAGAAGGCATTTTAGCTTGTTTGAAATTGTTTAGGTCTAGAGAGGGTAATGAGTGAAATGAGGGCAAATTGAATCATTGGGGGAGTGTTTTCAGATTTTTAGAAGCAGGTTACTATCACTGAGTGTCTTCTACACATATAACAACCTTTCTCTTGGTAATTTATTTCCCTAGAGGGTCAAAATTTGATTTCCATGCAACTTAGGGTTTGGTCAAGTTTTTTAGGTTTTGAACCTCTCCCTTGATTATGTATGCAAAGAAAAACTTGGAGGGAAAACAAATAAATGGCACCAACCTTGTCTAACCCTTGTGGAGGAATCTGGAGGCAAAAATCTTGATTTTGAGCATTTTTTGAGCAAATTTGTCCAAAATTTGCAGGAGTGTAGCACAACCTGACTACACATTCATATCGAGTCGGGCTAGCAGGTCTATGCGCAGCGCTGGGTCAAGTCGGACCTGTCGGAGCGCAGCACCAATGTGTAGTGGGCAAGTTTGACCATTTTGGGCCTATGCGTAGCACCCGCTCAAGTGTGTAGCGCCGCTCTCCTGGTGCGTAGCGCAGTGTTAAATAACGATGTTGTTGCCTCCTCTGTGCACAGCACCAATGGCCAAGTGCGTAGTGCCAGCCTCGGTGCACAGCGCCTGAGATTTTTCTTCAAACTTGCATAAAAACCCTCCAAACTTGTTTTCAACGGCTTTCTCTCCTATTTGCAATGATAAATGAGATGGGAAAGAGGACAAGGAGGCTTTATAGCTTTTGAAAAATAAATTTTTGAGCCCAAATCCTCTTTCTAAAGTTTATTTCCCTTTACTTTTTCTCACTGTACTTTTTTGGCCTTTTTGGTCCTGTAGGTAGTAGTTTTGAAAAAAATATGGTTCTTTTCTTTGCTGGAAGCCTCTTAGTGTTCTTCCTGTACTCACAAAACTTTCATCAAGTTCAAACATGTGCCCTTAAACCACTTTGGAAAATGAAAAATTTTATGATGTTTTAGCCTTTGTAAACAATAGATTTTGTGATCATTTGACATATTTTCCTTTGATTGACACTCTGTCAGGTTTTATCTCTAAAATAGTGAACAATCTCTCAGCATGAAAACCCTAGCATCAAGCATCAATAGTCCCTTTAGTCTTCATGTGGACCATAATTGTGAAAAACATTTGGTCTATTTTTCTTTATCAATCTTCTTGTGGGTAGCTATTTTGATAGTCCTACTGAAGTGTCATTTATAGCTAACCTATCTCTTGCAGAATATACCTTGATAAAGAAACCATTTTGGAGGCTTTACTGCTCTTAGGTTAGTTACTTTCTTGATCATTTTATCAGTTTGCAAATAATGTATGTCTAGTGAGGGAGGTAAGATATTTAAACTATTTTTTGTGTTGTTGCTGGCCACTTCTATTCTTGCAAGTGCCTACACAACTTCTGCCTTAGATTATTGTCTCTTTTGGAGTTGGACAGCTCATTCTATCAACCATGAACCTATGCTTTTCATAATTTCCTCCTTTGGCAATTTCTTCTCTCATGCTTGCCTCCTTGACCCTTTAAAATTGTTTCTATCCTTTCTTTGAGAAGTCAAACCTTGAATTGATATTTTTGTCCCTTTTGTTGATACCCTTCATCATCATTCTTCCTTTGGTGTAGTGGAGTATTGGTTTTTATGTCTGCCTCCTTTGATCCCTTTAGCTCTCTGATTTTACCTTTTGAAACCTCATACTTTTTGTGCCCATACTCTTTGTGTTTTGTACCTTTGTTGATGTGGAGTCAATGTCTCTTTGCCAAACCCTAGAGGAAAGTTTGAAACTCTTTGAAGCCATCTATTGTTATGAATGAGGATCTTTTTTATCATGTGACCATTTTTTTCCATCTCCCAAACTCCTAGGTTTTAGGGCTGCTTAGGAAAAAGTAAATAGTGTTGTCTTCTAAGTTCTCTGAAACTTCTCAAACTCATTAATCATATCCTAAAGACCTTTAATAGTGCACTGATGGAGCTTGAGGTGGCCTTTTCCCTTGTAACCCTAGTACTAATTCCTGCTTGGTCAAAACAGTCACAAACCCTGATTTTCATCAAACATATGCTTGCTGCTTTCTTCTTGCTTTGAATGTTCTTCTTGTGATGATTTTATCATAACCTTACCTTATGCCAGGCTGATGGCCATTTGAACCTCTTGCAAAAATGTGGGCAAAGGGTAGTTTTCCCCTTGCAAGATTCATGCTTTAGGCCAAAAAAACCTTCCTTGAATTACCTTTTTTATTAGTTTGGACAAGATCACCTGTCATTTTCTTCTTTGAATGCAGATTTCTTCATATAGGAAAAACAGAGTTTGTAGGGCACCAAATCCACCCTATGACTTTATGAAATCCTAGGTGACCTGGTGGAGGCTTTCTTGGACTTGGTTTTTGGACTGAGACCTAGAATTTGGGATCATCAAGTGTAAGATAGAGTTTATGATAGACTGATGTATTGAAGATCCAAAATCCAATGAAATTGATTTATCTAAAGAGTCTACACAGATAGTTTGAGACCATCAGTGTTTGGGAGTATTTTGGGATACACAGCAAATCTATTTCATTGGTGGGCTTAGGTAGTAGTGAGGGGTTTTTAGGAAAAACAAAACAAATGATTTGGGCCAAAGGTGAAAGCATATAGACAGAAAGAGTGACATAAGCCACTAATGGGTTTTCTGGGACTGGTAAGCAATGCTAGACATGATGTAAAGATGAAATAGTTAAAAAATATCTTTAGGGATGATGAAGTTAGTGATATTTCTAGAACTGAAAATGTTCATGAACTTTGTTTATAGAAATATAGGGAAATCATTTAGTCATCTATGAAGACAAAAATATTGATGACTAACAGTGGCTCCACTTGGGGAGGGTAGCTCCTTTTTAGGAGGTGTCCAGAACTTCAGATTTCTGGCTTTATCGAGACCAGTGCCTCGTCCATTCGGAAAATTTTTACCTCTTTCTATAGTTGATGCTTGCTTGAAGCCTATTATATCAATAATATGAAATACATGATAAGCTTAAATCCATCTCTACCTACCCAACCTACTTTCCTAACATTTTTTCTTCTTTAGGTGCATTTGGAGTAGAAACCTTGACATATTTTTGTTTTTTGAAAGAAAAATAAAATATCTACTTCTATATTATTTCTTCCCGGAGCTCAGATTAGGGTAATGAACTCCTTTGATTCTCTACCTATATTATTCAACTGTCAGGTTTAAATTGTTTGACAGGATTTATTCACTAAGCTACAAACATGAAATTCAAAACATGGCCAAATCAGGATTAGACAATCTGACTTACCATGGGTTTGTGGCATAAAAACAAGCTGTGCACAAATGTTATTTTTGTATAAAATAAGACTAGAAAAATTAGGGCTATGATACATTGTTTGCTACTCATCCCTATTTTTCTCTTTGGTTCTGTTTTAGGCATGTGGAACTAGTATATTTCTACCTAATCTATTTTTTTGACAAGTCAAGCTTGAATAATTTGACCCACCATCATTCACTAACTTAGCAACAATAAATTTAAAACATGTTTCAGCCATGATAAGGCTAGATGACTGAAACAAGACATCCTTTATGCACTAGTAGTGGTATTTAGACTTACACACTTTCAGTAGTTCTATTTTTGGGTATGGGGCTCTTTTCCATTTTTCTGTTTTGTATTTTTTGTGGTTTCTCTTATTACCTTTTCATCAAACAGTGATACGTACAATGAATGAGAAATTATAACTAAGATTCTACATGGCCATGGTATTTGATTACCCTATCTTCCCCAGGATCATCTACCAATTCTCTTTCATTCAACTCTTGTAGATAGGGAAGAGGGCTATCTACTTTTGAGGGAATGGTATAGGACTTCTACCAAGAATTTTCAAACATGTCAAGTTCTCCTTTACATTCCCTCTTTGAGTTTTGTTTCCAAACCTTGTTTCGGTGAAAGAAATTGTCTAGGTGAAAAAGGCATTCTTCATTAGCTCTTCAACTAATGACAAATTCCTCAATGTATATCAAAGTGAAAAAGTTGGCAATAGGATCCATGGCCTCTTGGAAGGTGTCTTTAGCTTTCCTTATTCCAGGAAAAATTTGGTCAAGCATGTAGTCATCCCAAGGATCCTTGAAAATGTCTTTGTGTTGATTGATTTGAAGTGGTATCATATCATGAAAACCTGAAACACTACCAATCCAAGTCACCTTGTTAGAAATTCCTATTTTTGGCATGGGATGATTTATCTTGGGAAAAGGGTGTTTGGAATCCATGAAGGTTCTGCCTAAGTGTCTAAAGTCCATACATAGTCTGCATCCTTTGCTTTTCTTTGTTAGTGATAGGATTTTTCCAAAGGTTTCAGAGTCCTTCTTGGAAAAAGGTCTCTTTTGAACAATGTCTATGTCATCAAGCTTTGAACTTTTACTTCTATAAACAAAGGCATCCTGGTATTTCTTGCATAACCTTAAGTATTTAAGTTTTGTGTGTAATGGCAAGGCTTTGAATAAGTTAATTACCTTAGGTCTTCTTAGGTTTCCTATATTGTATCTCTCTATATCAGTTTCAACAGACATCCCTTTAGGATTTATGGCCACATCAGTGAGAGTCAATAGCTTTTCTAGAGGAACAATACTCTCTAATAAGGTATGAACATGAGACTCCTTTCATTTAGATTATGCAAGATTTTTGTTCTATGAGAGCATCTTAGCATTTTGAAATAGGTAAAAAGGAAGGGTTGTGTTTTTGATGTTTGCCTTCCCTCCAAGCAACCTGATCTATATGTTAAATTGACCATTGGTTTTGAGGTTTCATTGTTAGTTTCTAGAGAGTCAAGTTTGATTTTGTCATTATGTGATTGTTCAATTCTGCTATAGGTCTGAATAGTAAGTTCTTTCTGTAAAGACTGGTTTGGTTGTGGTAGTGTGTCTTGATGTGATTCTCCATCATACACCTGCTCATCATTATCTTCCTCATTATATAATATAAAAGAAATAAGATCAGAGTGAATAGAATAAAGAGGAGTGTTGTCTGGTCTGTCTTTATTGCTAACCATACACATCATATATGATTCTTGGTATAATATCCTTGTCTGATTGAAAATAGGGATGGTTGCATAGGACATATCTAGTTGAAGGTTCCTCTGAAGATTGGCTCCCCAAGATCTGGATAAGAGCATTCCATAATTGAGAGGAATATCTGCCACTACTATGTCCATGACTAGATTCTTAGCAGGAACTTGTGTCAGGTTAACACAAAGTTCCTTGATGAGGCTGAAGCATTTGACCCTACTGGAATCGAAGGAGTACAAGTATTTATAAGGTTTATTTTTTTCTATGCCTAATCTCTCCATCACAACTTTGGGCATGAGATTGTGACTCGTGAGAGGCACCAGAATCTAGCATGGCATTATGTAATATTTTGTCATGTATGTTTAGGCTGATATAGAAAGTGGGAATGGCTCCTTCCTAATACTTTCCCTCTATTTTGGGTCCAAACAACAACTCGGGTGTGTCATCAGCCAAGTGCAAAGTGTCAGCATCATTTCCTATGTTTAGTACCTTCAACATCTGAGACCTATATATGGGTTGAGTAACTAGTTTAGCGAGGGGCATATTTATCTTGATTTTGGAAATCTCTCCCTCAAAACTGAAAGGCACTAGTGTTTTAGACATGCTAACATCAACTTTATCAACCATGATATTTTCTACCTTCTTGATTTGTTTATCTTGGTTTGGAGTTTTAGACAAAATGGTTTTCTCAGGGTAACTGGTGGACGTACTAGGAAAACTAAGGTCATTGTTTGGCTAGCTGATTTTTTCTTTGTTTGCTGCAGCTTTCTTAACTATAGTGTTGACATTTTATGTTGTTTCTTAGAGTTTTTTTCAGGTACTTTCCGAACAATAGCATTTATTTGGTCTTTCTTGGCTGAGTCTAGGTATTTTTAGCTCCTAAGATCATACTTCTTATGGATTTCCATGATGGCATTTTCAAATCCCAAGCGGGAGTCTTCAGAATCCTCATAATTTGTGTTAGTTTGATCTGAGGAAAAGAATCCTTGTTCTTCTTCGGTGATAAAAACATCTTCTTCATTATCAGAACCTATTAGATTTATATGGTTTTCCTCAGGTTCTATAATTTCTCCTTCTTCCTCATCTACATAGTTTTATTGAAAGGGAGGTTTGATTTGTTGGTCATTCTCCCTTTGTTTGATTTGAGAGGTATCTCTTCTGAGGTTTTGAGTTCTGTTTCGGTTTTGGGAGTTGGCTTGGTTGTCCCTAGGATGTATCCCATTAGGGGAATTTTGAGGTCTAAAATGGGCCTCCTAAGGAAATTATAAAATAATAGTAGAAATAATAAAATAATATTTTACTACATCATCAAATTTTAGAGGGAAAAAAAAAATACTTTTTCAACTTATCTCCCAAAGTTTTTACTCAAATTTCGAGTAGGAGTACTCGTTGGATGAAAATTTTAATTCCTCATCCAAGGAGTACCAATGTTGCATACTTTCAATGGATCTTGCTACACGAAAAATGAGAAATACATGAAAAATGTGAATGCAATCATGTTTTTTCATGTATTTCTAATTTTTTGTGTAGCAGGGTCCATCAAAAGTATGCAACATGGGTACTCCTTGGATGAGGAATTAAATTTTTCATCCAATGAGTACTCTCGCTTGAAATTTTAGTAAAAAAAATTGGGAGATAAGTTGAAAATATGAGTTGAAAAAGTTATTTTATTATTTTATTATTTTTTAATATTTTCACCCTTTTACTTAAAAAATGGTGAATCCTCCCCCATGGTTGACATCATCATCTTGAATCCTATTGGTTCTTATAAATTTATTTTGGTTCTACATTTTTCTTAGGAGGCCCATTTTAGACCTCAAAATTCCCCTAATGTCTCATTTAAGTTTATCTTCTCAATCATTCTCTCCATAGTTCTCATTAGACTATCCAATTTAGAATCGGAAGAGGAGGTTGATGGTAAGGTTTCATCCTTATAGGTTAATCTCTTCTATGATTTCAACCTAGCTCTCTTTTCAATTAATTTTACCTCTACACTAATTGTTGCCTTTTGCATTTCTTCTAAGGTTTTAGGGTCTCTTTCTCTCAATTGGAAATTCATGTCAGGGTCAAAACCTTTAGGGAATTTCACCAGTGCTAGGCCTTGTGGAGGTTTCATGTGAGGTGAGAGAGCATTATACACATGGTTAAACCTGGTGCAATAGTATTGCACACTTTCTCCTACATTCATTTTAGGATTATTGTATTCAGACAGGATTTGGAGGGGGTTTTTCTTGATTTCCCATTTGTTTATAAAATTTTGGTAGAGGGCAGGGAGGTCATGTATTGAATTAGGAGTTAATGCTTTAAACCATTTTCTGGCCTCTCCTCCTAGGCTTTGTGCAAAATATTCTCATATTGATGGTTTCTTCCTCTATCTCCATGTAATCAAAAGCATCATTGATTTTATCTACATGTTGTTGGGCAGTGATGGATTCAACTCCTATGAAATGAGGGATTTTAGACTAATAGTCATTTGGCAAAGGCACTAGGGGTTGGGGTAAGGCCAAAGGTGCATACCAAGCTGCCATGATGGGAGCTAATGGAGGATTTACAAGAGGTGGGTTTGTGATAGTGGGTGTATGATGAAGTGGAGTGGTTTGCACAGTGGTGGTATGGATGGGTGTGGTGGAAGTACTTGGACCAACAAACTGATTTTGAGTAGACTTGGTATGGAAAGAGTTGAAGTGATGGAGAAGCTAAAAGTCAGGTGGTGTGGAAGGAGAGGCTTCTCTACTCAAACTCTGGGGAAAAACTAAGGACTTAAGGTTAGTTTGGTCAATATCAATTTGATACCTGTTTTTGAAGAGGTTCCTAGTATAGTGCAAGTCAAACTAGGGACCTGGAAAAGCTGTAAGGTTTTCAAGTATAGAGCTTGTCCTATGGATGGTCATAACAGTGGTTAAGTTTCCAAATCTAGAAGTTTGCCACAAAATCTTATCTAGGTCATCAACTATGTTGGGAGTATTTGGGTCCAAATGAGATCTGGTACTGATCCTATGTGAAGCCAGATTTCAAGTTTCAAAATTCAGAGAGGCTGAAAATTTTTAGGACTATTCCTGAAAGCTGACCTCTCTTAATGCTTGGTACTTATTACAGTATATGAATGGGTTCATAAGCTTCTTATGGTTGGTGTGAAACAATTCTAGGAAGTCAAATGAGTGCTAATGAAGTAAAAGGCTTAATGGAGGCTAGTGGAGTCACCAGGTGGATATTTTTTGTTGTTTTAAGGATGTATGTTTATGGTCCACCACCAATAACTAACAAGAAACCAATATAAGGGAGTTTTTGGGTTTTCTGAGTCTCTTAAATTTTGTGAGAGTGTCCTATAACTGAGTCATCATTTTTCTAGGATGGTAAAAAAAATAGAGTATACTCTTTGGCTAATAGTGTGTGTTCTGAATGATTTGATGAGGGCTATTGAAGTCCTAAGGGTTACTTAGTTTGTCACTAACTCAGAAGGTCCATCATGATCACCATTGTGTTAGTGTGGCAATGGGTTGCAGATAAACCACCAGATACTATCAGTCAATTTTCTAAGCTTAGTAGAAGGTTTAAATGAGTTTATAGGAGTTTGCTAAGCAACTATATACTCATAACGTCCAACCGTGATCGCCAGAACGTTAGGGTCCCATGATTTGGCAGATTGGCAGACCAAATGACAGGGTAACATGGAACCAAGCTTTAGAGTCTGAAGACCTGGCCTTCCTGGACTTAGAGAGGGATCTCTCTATTGGGTGCAAAGGATGTATTCTTTTTTCTCTAGGTTTTTTATTTTAGGCTAGTTATTAGGTGTAGGGTTTGTTGATTGTTTTGGTTGGGTAAGATGGTCAAATGAGATAGGTGGAGTGAGATCATGTCAAAGCCATTTGGCTATGGAGTCAAGTGAAATTCAAGATTTTATAAATGATGAAATAGAGTGTGTTGCAGGGCCAATTTAGCAAGGTTAATGGATCCTTAGGGTGATGTATGAGGTGTAGTGAACATTAAGTTTGGGAAAGACTAAGAGTTATTAAACATATATAGTTTAAAAGTTACAATTCATGAGGTAGGGAAAACCATTAAGCTCAATCAACCATAATCTAAACTAATAAACATCAAAGAGAAACATTCCAGTGGTACATAGAAAGCATAAGAGCTTCTAACTTGAGAAATTCACCTTTAGATTTTGGGAAAACACATAAGACAATACAAATAACTCAATTTATGGAGAGGGAAATCCTAAAAAACATATATCAAGTTATTGGGAACTCTTAAAAAAGTTTGTAAGCATGGACAAAGGGCAAGATCGAGGGAGATCTCTTTGACTTAACCTAACAATCAATATTTCATAGAAAGGCTTCAAGATAGGGTTTTGAAAACTTCAAATAAGCAGGGCATACCATGAATCATACCTGTAAGCTAGCATACTAACCATGCATGAAAAAAAAACAATTTTTGGTGGACCTAAGGAGCAATCAAGAGTTCCTTAAGATGGCCAAAAGAGAAAACATCAAAGCTATAACAAACATGAGGACTGAGATGCCTCAAAGAACATGTCTCAGCCTATAATTTTCTATTTAATAGCAGCCAAGAAACATGAAACATAATGATTACAAAGGAAACAATAGAAAAATTAGGAATACATCACCATTCACTAAGTTATGGAATCCTGCAAACAAGCTTCTCTATCATCAAGCCAAGCAAGCCATTCATCCAATTCACAAAACCAATTTCCTCTCCAAGCTCATGAAACCATGTATATTGCCCTTCAAGCTCATCAAATGCCAAAAAAATACATAGGGGCCTCATGGTCTATTTATGGAGAAAATGAGGACTAAATCCCTAAATGTGGTAGGAAAATGTCAAATATAGTCATAAATATCATTTATGGCCAAGAGACCATGCAACGCCCAAGGCACATAATATCCCAATAAATAAATGCTAAAATATGTTGAAATTTGGTACCGGAGGACAGGTGGTTCCCTAAGGCTTTGATCTTTGGCCTAGGGAAAAGTGTCCAAAAGAATTTAATTTTTCTCCTAAAGTAACTTTATAATTTTTTATAAAGTTAAATCTAATTTAAAAGTGACTTAAGTGATAAAGTTACTAAAGTGACTTTATAAAATTATAAAGTCAAATCTAATTTTAAAGTGACTTTAAGTGATAAAGTTACTAAAGTTAAAGTGACTTTAAATAAAGTCAATGTAAAATTAGAAAGGAAAAAGTGACTTTGGAAATAAAAGACTAAGTGGGTCTTTATTAAAGGGGGGTGAATTAAAAAATAGAAAGTGAGATTTAAATGAGCATTTAATCTCAGCCCTAGATCTCAATCTATCTCAGCCATTGGATTTAGGGATTCCCCAAAAGTCACTTAGGGTTAGGTTAAAGGAGGAAAAGGAGGAAAAAGGTCATTCATTCTTTCATGAGCAGATTGGGAGAAGGAGAGCAAGAGAGCAAGGGAGATTTCTGAGCAGTGAGGAGAAGGAGGCAGCAGTTTGGCACACATTCCACAAGATTTCAAGAAGATGGCTTAACACTTTATGACACACAAAGGGCAGTTTTGGCACGATTTTGAGGAAGAAGGGCTGCAGGCCTAGGTTGCATGTAGCTGCTGTCAGATAACAGTGTTTCTCGTACAAAGAGTCAGATGTTAAGATTGGCATGTAATCGAGGCACTTAGTGGCTGTTTTGTATACCCGAGTTTGCGCATTTTTGCACGTTTTCGAGGTCTCAGATGTTAAGATTTATTGCTGTTTTGGCACAGATTTCAAGGTGGCCATACAGCTGCATTTATTGCAGATTTCTGGGCACGCAAATCGAGAAATCCATACAGCATTTATTGCTGTTCCTGTTTTGTTGTTTGTGCGTTTTCCGAGGCGGTGGTTAAGCACGGAAAAGAGATAAGTTGTAAAAGTCTGTTTGCTGATTATTTATTTTGCTAAATATTTCTATCACTGTAAAAAGCATTTTTCCAGAAATAAGAAGGAGCTTTCGAACTGGTTTTCCCCAAGAGTTGTAGGGGGTTTTTCCAGGGTCACCTTGACCAAAAATATTGAGTTATGATGTGTTGAATGACTGTTTGTTACTGCTGTTATTTTATTTCTGCATTTACAGCATTCTGAAAAAATTTCCAGAATTTGTGTTTTCAGCAAAATTTATTTTCCAGTTATTAAATGTATGGATATGGGAAAGGGCATTTAATTATTTTGGAGTTATAAGGTGAAAACTGAAAACCGGGGTGGGAAACTAGAATTTTCTACATGGTATCAGAGCTTGAGTGCTGAAGGGCAGTTTGGGACAGCAAGGAAGAAAATTACAGCTTGCTGATTTTTCACTCAAAAAATTCCAGCAAGCTGATTTTTCACAAACAGCAGATTTTTACCTTTACTACAGCAGTGTTATTTTTCAGTTTTAGGACAGCAGGATGTCTTTGGGATTGAGGGTGGAGGATAGGTTGGATGGGCATACAAATTACAGTGTTTGGAAGGAGAGAATGCAGAGTATCTTTGAGGAGGCGGAAGTCTGGGATATCATGGTTCATACCACACAGCAGCTTGTTAATGTGCCTACTGATCCTGTTCAGTTGGCAGCATATAACAGAAAGAACAACAAGGGTAAGAGACTGATTCTAGACGGAATCAAGGACCATTGCATTCCTCATGTGAGAGTAAAGAGAAATGCCCATGAGATGTGGTCAGCATTGACCAACCTCTACCAGAGTACCAATGAGAACCGGAAAATGGTCCTGAAGGAGAAGCTGAAGAACATTAAGATGGCTAAGATTGATAGTGCAGCTGGATATCTCACAAAGATTACTAATGTGAGAGATGAGTTGGCGGCGATTGGAGAGGCCATTCCTCCCACTGAGTTGGTGCGGATTGCAGTGAATGGCCTCCCCAGTTCATGGATGAACTTTGCTGATGGGGTTTGTGCACGTGAGACCCTTCCCACATGGGAGAGGTTTTGGGATGATTGCATTCGGACAGAGATCAGGAAAGGTCAGCTTGGGGCAGCCAAGCCAGTTGAGCAGGATGAGGATGTAGCACTGTTGGCAGGACGCAAGAAAGGCAAAGGGAAGAAGCAGGCTTCCACAAGCAATGGTGGGGGCAAAGGCAAAGGTAAAGGTAAACGGGATAACTCACAGAAGGACTATTCCAAAGTGAAGTGTTGGAATTGTCAGAAGATGGGACACTATGCAGTTGTGTGTCCGGAGAAGAAGAAGAAGAAGGGGAAGAACCAGAGCATGGCAGCTTCAGCAGAGGTTGAGGACTTTGCAGATCGCTTTGACGGAAAGTTTGGGTTCATTGCGTGTGAGTCTTCTAGTGCAGGATTATTTGCCATAGAGGTTCAGAGGGAGCATGCATTTCCCTCGATTAGCGAAGCATCTTCAGGTATCTGGTATGTGGACAGTGGGGCTTCACGTCACATGACAGGAGTCCATGAGTACTTCTCAGAGCTTTCAGAGAGTGGCACTAATGTAGAGGTAGTACTCGGTGATGACAGAGTTGTTAGAGCAGTCGGTGTGGGAACATTGACATTTCAGAGGGAGTCCAAACCTCCCTTGAAAGTGTCAGATGTTCTTTATGTGCCAGGGATGAGGAAGAACCTCATATCCGTCTTAGCTTTGGAGGACAGAGGATATGAGGTACTGTTCAGGGGAGGACAGGTGTTGATGTATCCCAGGGGCACTCCAGCTGATTCAGCTAGAGTGATAGGTGTACGCCATGCAAAGGTGTACAAGTTTGCATTCCAGTCCCTTTTGGCATTGAGCGGTAGCACTGACAGCAGAGCTAGCAGTTCTGAGCTGTGTCAGATTTGGCACCGCAGGATGGGGCACATGTATCATGGAGCCTTGAGGACTTTGCGGGAGGTCACTACAGGTGTGCCAGATTTCAGTACTGATCACTTTGATACTTGCAGAGGATGTGCGATGGGCAAGTTTGCCAAATCCCCTTTTCCCAGCAGTGACAGCAGAGCGACTGGGATACTTGATTTGATTCATTCCTATGTGAGCGGTCGGATGTCTCATGTTTCCTTGAGTGGATATGAGTACTATGTTTTATTCATTGATGATCACTCCAGGAGGACCTGGATTTATTTCTTGAAGACCAAGAGTGAGGTCTTCAAGCGGTTTCAGAAGTTCAGAGCTCTTGTGGAGACAAAGACAGGTCGGAAGATCAAGTCCCTGAGGTCGGACAATGGAGGAGAGTACACCCTTGGAGAGTTTGTTGACTATTGTGCGGAGGCAGGCATTAGGAGGGAGCTCACTGTTCCTTACAACCCCCAGCAGAACGGGGTTGCGGAGAGGAAGAACGGATCCATCGGAGGGGCTGCCAAAGCCATGTTACATGATCAGGGGTTGCCATTGTTTTTGTGGGCAGAGGCCTGCAACACAGCTGTTTACTTGCAGAACAGGAGTCCGCATCGTGCCTTAGGGCACATGACTCCGGAGGCATGACTCCGGAGGAGGCTTTTTCTGGGAAGAAGCCTGATATTGGTCATCTTCGTATCTTTGGGTGTATCACATACTCCTACATACCCAAGGAGAAGAGGATCAAACTAGAGCCCACCGCAGAGAAGGGTATCTTTGTGGGCTACAGTGAGACCTCAAAGGCCTTTCGGATTTACATTCCTGCACAGAGGAAAGTTGTTGTCAGGTGGGATGTGAAGTTCGAGGAGGATAGGGCCTTTAGGAGGTCATGGGAGTTAGAGTATCTGGACTGGGCCGCACCCTCACAGCGCTGAGTCGCTTGGCAGGATCCACAAGGTGGATCGGAGGATCCTATACATCTATGACGATGTCAGTCCACAATGGGGAGTGGCTCGGTAGAGTCGTAGGGTGGTGCTATGGCGCACGCGAGAAAGGCCACGAGTGCTTCACTGGGGAGTCCACCGCTGGACAGTTCACACGGGACTTTCAAAGATTCACAAAGTTCGAAAAGCAGGGCGGAGGACAGCAGATGACACCAGAGTTCAGTTCTTGATGATGAGGAGGAGGAGTTTCATTCTCCAATGGGAGAAGCATGCTCAGGGAAGAGGAAGCCCAAGTGGCTTCAGGACACCTTGAGAGATGCCACATCTATCGCTGAGCCTAAGAGGCCGGTCAGAGAGAGCAGACCACCCGAGAGGTTTTGTAGCTATATGGCAATGGCTACCAACATCCTTGACTCTGAGCCTTCTAGCTATGAGGAGGCAGCTAGCCAGCAGGTCTGGAGAGAGGCCATGCAGGAGGAGTATTCTTCTATCATGAAGAATGATGTTTGGGAGGTGGTGCCTAGGCCTGAGGGCAAATCCGTGGTTGCTTCCAGATGGCTTTACAAGGTAAAGCATGCTGCAGATGGCAGCATTGAGAAATTCAAAGCGAGGTTTGTGGCTAGAGGGTTCTCCCAGGTAGAGGGAGTTGATTATGAGGAGACCTTCACTCCCGTGGCTCGATATACTTCGATCCGCTCCATTATATCAATAGCAGCAGAGATGGGTTGGAAGATCCACCAGATGGATGTGAAGACCGCATTTCTCAATGGCTTCATACAGGAGGAGGTGTACATTGAGCAGCCACAGGGCTTTGAGGTGCATGGGAAGGAGTCCCATGTGTGCAGACTGAAGAAGGCCCTTTATGGCCTGAAGCAAGCTCCCAGAGCTTGGTACTCCAAGATAGATACTTACTTGCAGAAGATGGGTTTCACAAAGAGTGAGGCAGATCCGAACCTTTACTATATTGTGATAGGTGAGGAGCCTCTCATTCTGGTGTTGTATGTGGATGATTTAGTCATTACAGGTGCAGAGAGACTCATAGAGCACTGCAAGAGAGATCTTGCGGCGGAGTTTGAGATGAAGGACATCGGCTTGATGCATTACTTTTTGGGTTTGGAGGTGTGGCAGGAGGAGGGGCATTTCTTCCTGGGGCAGGGGAAGTATATTGTGGACATCCTTGGCCGATTCCACATGGAGGATTGCAGACCCATGTCGACACTCTCCGATGATCACCAACTCAAGAAGCTTCATGCTCGCATTCGAGTTGGTTTGTGCATTAGAGCAGCCAAGAACATTGGTTCTTGCATGTATTTGGTCACACTAGACCAGTATATTTGTTTTGGCAACAACACGATGAGTCGCTTTATGTGTGAGCTCAGGTCGGTTCATCGGGTAATAAAACTGATTTTAAGTATACTTGGCAGTGGGACAAGGATTATGGTCCTGACCATGTGCGGGGATGAGTGAGATCAAGGTGACTCACCGACTGACTGCGTGCCGGGTTTTGAGTAGGAAGAGCACTTCATGGTGTTTTTTTGGGTTCGGTACGGTAGTTGTGTCATGGTTTAGTCGGAAGAAATAGTCAGTTACATTGAGTTCAGCGGAAGAAGAGTACATGGTAGCCAGTCTTGCTAGTTGTGAGGCCATATGGATTTGCAAGATGTTGTTTGGATTATTTGGTTAGGAGTTGAGAACTTCAGTGATTTCCATCGTATAACTGTGAGTTACATTAAACCTCACGGAGAATCCAAAGATTTACGGACAGTCAAAGCATATCGGATCAAATATCACTTCATCAAAGAGACTATGTTCCGTAAAGGAATGAAGCTGAGCATTCCCACTGATGAGCAGGTTGCAGATATTCTTACCTAAGCCTTACCACGGGGCAAGCATGTCTACTTTAGAGACAAGATGGGTGTGGTGAGGAACACCTTCCTCGGTAAGAGGGAGTGTTGAAATTTTGTCACTGGAGGACGGGTGGTTCCATAAGGCTTTGATCTTTGGCCTAGGAAAAAGTGTCCAAAAGAATTTAATTTTTCTCCTAAAGTGACTTTATAAAGTTATAAAGTAAAATCTAATTTAAAAGTGACTTTAAGTGATAAAGTTACTAAAGTCTAATTTTAAAGTGACTTTAATAAAGTCAAAATCTAATTTAAACGTGACTTTAAGTGATAAAGTTACTAAAGTCTAATTTTAAAGTGACTTTAATAAAGTCAATGTGAAATTAGAAAGTGAAAAGTGACTTTGGAAATAAATAACCAAGTGGGTCTTTATTAAAGTGAGGTGAATTAAAAAATAGAAAGTGAGATTTAAATGAGTATTTAATCTCAACCCTAGATCTAAAGCTATCTCAGCCATTAGATTTAGGGATTCCTCAAAAGTCACTTAGGGTTAGGTTAGGTTAAAGGAGGAAGAGGAGGAAAAAGGTCATTCATTCTTTCATGAGCAGATTGAGAGAGGAGAGCAAGAGAGCAAGGGAGATTTCTCTGGCAAGGAGGAGAAGGAGTGCCAGCCTTGGCAGCTACATTCCAGCAAGATTTCAAAGCAAGACATTTTCAGCAAAACAGTTCAGCAGCTTTAGCACACAGCAAGGCAGATTTTTGGCACGATTTTTGAGGAAGAAGGGCCGTACAGAAGGGCCGTACAGCAGGGCCGTACTGCAGGTCGTACAGCAGGCCGTACAGCAGCCGTACAGCAGTATTTGGCACAAAAATCGAGGCAGCTAGTGGCTGTACCGTACAGCGAGTTTTGCTGCGTTTTTGGCACGAATTTCAAGGTCCGTACAGCAGCATTTATTGTTGTTTTGGCACAGATTTCAAGGTGGACGTACAGCTGCATTTATTGCAGATTTCTGGGCACACAAATCGAGAAATCCGTACAGCATTTATTGCTGTTCCTGTTTTGCTGTTTGTGCGTTTTTCGAGGCGGTGGTTAAGCACGGAAAAAGAGATAAGTTTAAAAGTCTGTTTGCTGATTATTTATTTTGCTGAATATTTCTGTCACTGTAAAAAGCATTTTTCCAGAAATAAGGAGGAGCTTTCGAACTGGTTTTCCCCAAGAGTTGTAGGGGGTTTTTCCAGGGTCACCTTGACCAAAAATACTGAGTTATGATGTGTTGAATGACTGTTTGTTACTGCTGTTATTTTATTTCTGCATTTTCAGCATTCTGAAAAATTTCCAAAATTTGTGTTTTCAGCAAATTTATTTTCCAGTTTATTAAATGTATGGATATGGGAAAGGGCATTTAATTATTTTGGAGTAAGAAGGTGAAAAACTGAAAACCGGGGTGGGAAACTAGAATTTTCTACAAAATAACTATTTGCACATAATTCTAGCTTAATTTTCCTCAAAAAACTCAAAAATAACTATTTGCAATAAATGAGTGTGTTTTGTTGACTTTTGGTCCAAGACACACTAGGCAGCCTCTGTGCGTAGCGCCACTTCAGCAGAAAATAGGGTCTCTTGCAGCTGAGGTTTGGACACCTTCCTGACACTGGATTTGGCTCCTTGATGACCCATTGGAAAGAATAATGAGTCTAATTTCCATAAATTTTTTATTTATGCTGCGTGGATGCCATTTATTATTCCACAAATAAAATCTCCCAACACTGATCTGTGCGCAGCGCCTGGGCTGAAAATGAGGCAGAAAGGTCAAATATTTGATGTTGTTTGACCTTTTGAGGGGGTAAAAATGCTCCAAATGATCTAAAAATTGGTGAGCAGACTACTGGTGATGTGAGAAATCCAAAAATTCAAAATTTCAGAGCTTAGGATGCACCAATTTTCTGTGTAGCGCCTAGGGTGTTGTGCACAGAGGGGTCAAAATTTGGAAAAAACAAAAAGTTGTTCAATTTGCCTCAAAATTTGTGGAGAGGTCCCTCAAGAGGTCTTGGACACTTCTTGAGAATCCTCAGCCAAAATTCCAAGGCCATCCTGCACTTTGGCTCTTTTTAGGTCTTCTAGCTCCATGAGGGCCTTCCTCAATTTTGGCACAAGCAAGCATGTTTTTCCTTGCATAATGCTTGGTCATTTTCTTTTGTAGGGCAAGGCCTATGTTTACCTCCTTGAAATAATTATGCTCCTCTTTGTAATAGTGGATGACACATTGTGCCATCTCAAATTCTCTTTCATGCTCCTAAATTTGTGCATCTTTCTCCAAGAGAAGCAATCTTGTGTTCATCTCCTTGTCCTCATTGTCACTGTCTAAATCAATGAATTGAGGCCCTTGAGAAGTCCTCTTGATCCTTTTTCTTCTCCTTACCTTGACTTGTTTCTCACCTTTGTCCATATTTTCCTTGCCTTTGTCTTTGTGCTTGATAGCTAGAGGAGAGATGGCCCTTTGCCTTTTTGAGGTAGCAAACACATCTCTTTTGCCTCTGTGGTAGGTGCATGTGAGAGGAGTGATGAGGGTGCCTTGATACTTGATGAAGTCATAAGACATTTCATCTTTTTCATGGCTTTCATGAGTGACTTCATGCTCCATTGGGTCACTGATTTTTTGACCTTTAGCCTCATCATCATTATTTCTTTCCTCATTGTTTTCTTCACTGTCATCTTGGCTCTCAAACTGATCACTACCCTCCTCACTTGCCTAATTTTGGCTCTGTCCTTCACTAAGGTTTTCTTCTCTGTCACTTTCAGCATTGTCACTTTGAGTTCCTTGGTCATTCAGAGGCTGATTTGTGTCATGACAGTCATGGCAGCTGTTATGAATATCATGACTATTCCCTTGCTTATCACTGACTGTCTCATTGGTGCTATTGTCTTGGTCAATGCTTGCCCCTTCAAATTATGTTTCAACCTCATAATATGACTACTCTTGGTCTTCAATTTCTTCAACCTCTCCTTCTGTTTCCTCAGGATCATTGTCTTCATTGTTTTCAGCACTTTTTTCACTATCATTGGGCTCACTATCATGCTCAAACCCATATTCCTCTTGGTTTTCTTGTGCACTCTCTTCCTGACTGTCCTTTTCACTGTTTTCTTCATAATATTATGTGTTTTTATCTGGCTCATCATCAACACTCTTTTATGCACTTCATATTGTTTTATGGGTGTCATCACTATCACTTCTTTGCTCAAATTCATCACTGTCTTTCCCTTCATGGCTGCCATGTTCATCCTCCTCCTCCATGTCATCATCATCCTCTTGGTATTCCTCAATATATTCTGCCTCTTCCTCACTATTATTTTTTTGTTCTTCATGGCTACTGCCATCATATTCTCCCTTAGCACTACTGTCCTCTTCTTTTTCCTCATTAAACTATGTTTCTACCTCACTGTCCTTTTCCTCTCCATCATCATTTGTTTGCTCCTTATTAGGGCTACTGTCCACTCCTTCATTTGATGCATTAGGTGAAGAGATAGGAGGTGATTTTCCTTGTGGAGAAGGCATATGTGGAGATGGTGGAGGAGTGGAGGTAGGTGGGTGTGAAGTGGAAGGAAAATTTTGTTGAATGAAGGCTTGGGGATTTGCAAACACATCATGTGAGATAAAGACTTCCCAAGGGATTCCTTGCTCCTCCAGCTGGTGTAAAAAAATCATCTTGACCAAGGAGTGGTGAAAAAGGCTCTGCATTTGGTGGGCATAACTCCTCTTCTTGACCACTGAAGCCATCTTTCCTCTAGCTATTTAAGCAATTTAACCTTGGTGAAGTGCATCAGAAGCCTTATGTGATAAGAATAAATGCTAGAGTACCTCCCCTCACAGGTGAAGTATTTGATAATCTGCCTCATCAACAGGGCATACCTCCCTAGCAGGTGGGAAAAGGGGAAGACAGCCTTGCAACCTTGTTGACAGCTAGGTTTGAGGTAGGGCTCATAATAGCTCAAGTCCAATTTCTTCTTTTTAAACCATCTCTCACCAATATCTGGTATTCATGTGGCTTTAGCAATGGATTCATATGAGAGTTCAAAATTCATTCCTGCTAGGTTGACTTGGTGATTTTGTAAACTGAGAATGAACAACCTAGTCAAGTCTGAGTGGATTTGGACTTGTTTAATCTTCTCACAAAACTGGTAACATCCAACATCTTGAAAACAGGTAAGTATCATTGGAGAGGAGGTGATTTGAATGGTATCCAAGGGCTCAAACCTATTATCCCTTCCTCCCTTGTGTTTTGGCTTGATAGGCCTCCGGCCTTCATCACTGCT
This sequence comes from Pinus albicaulis, assembly GCA_034641835.2. NCBI lineage: Eukaryota > Viridiplantae > Streptophyta > Pinopsida > Pinales > Pinaceae > Pinus > Pinus albicaulis. Next base: position 854,996,375 of record CM076578.1, read on the forward strand.
GGTGTGGATTTCTTCTTCAAACATGGTGACTGGCCAAGCACAGAAGGATTTTTAGCTTGTTTGAGAGTTTTTAGGTCTAGAGAGGGTAATGAGTGAAATGAGGGCAAATTTCAACAAAAGAGGGAAAATTTAATCATTGGAGTAGTGTTTTCAAATTTTTAGAAGCAGGTTGCTATCACTAAGTGTCTTTTACACATATAACAACCTTTCTCTTGGTAATTTCTTGCCCTAGAGGGTCAAAATTTGACTTCCATGCAACTTAGGGTCATGGAAAATTTTAGGGGCTAATATTCGCAGGTGGGCTAATCTTCCATGGTTTTTCCAAAAAAAGATTCGCCAATTCCCATTTTTTTATAAAAATGATTCGCCCAAATTTTAAAATATAAAATTATTTTACCTTAAAAATCGCCAACATTATATAGACAATATATATAATATCATTATAAATTTGAATAATTTTACATATACATCAATAAACATTTTATAATTTTCATATTAGGGACTAGTGAGATTCACCAATTTTTTAAACTTTAAAATAATTTTCCATCCTTAAAATTTTCCCTGCTTAGGTTTTGGTCAAGTTTTTTAGGTTTTGAACCTCTTCCTTGATTATGTATGCAAAGAAAATCTTGGAGGGAAAACAAAGAAATGGCACCAACCTTGTCTAACCCTTATGGAGGAATCTAGAGGTAAAAATCTTGATTTTGAGCATTTTTTGAGAAAATTTGGCCAAAAGTTGCAGGAGCGTAGTGTCACCCAACTGCACGTTCATGTCGGGTCGGGCTGGCAGGTCTGTGCACAATGCCGGGTCAAGTCGGGCCTGTCGAAGCGTAACACCGGCTTGCAGTGGGCAGGTCTGATGTTATGAATCTAATTCATAACTTAAGTAATAAATATAGTTATTAATAGAATAAATAGAAATAAATGTAATTACTAGTTAATCAAATAGTAATTATGTAATTAGTGATTAAGTTCGCTGAAAAGGCATGTCTAAAAGACATGCCTGTTCATGAAAAGGTACCTGCATAGGTATAAAAGCAGGACCTCATTGTAAACTTTCAATCATGTCATATCTTATCAATAAAATATTTATTATTATAAATACCCCGTGTATTTTTATAATTAAAGCTATCTCTGCTATCAGGCATACAAGCCTTCTGCTACAGTATTCAAATTTACGAATTCCGCTGCTACAGTGGTATCAGAGCCATATTGAGGACAAGTTGAAGCAATGGCACACAACATGGTTCTACAAGCCTACGAATGTAGTTTACAAGCTCGAGCACATTATTTACCATATAATGTGCCATTACGTGAAAAGCCCGAAATAATTAAAAAAGTTCTAGAAAAGCTTCAGAAAGTAGAGAATACTTGGGTAGAAGTCACAAACGATTTTAAAAAAAAATCTGCAGATCTTAAAGAAATTTCTCGTAATAGAGAAAAAAATCATGACAAACAGAAAGATGAAAAATGCTGTAAAAATGAGAAATCAGTTAGTTCTGATAAAGGGAAATCAAATAAAAAATCCATGAAAAAGTCAACCAAATATATTCCCCCACCAATGCGTAAAAAAAGAAAACAACCAACTAGTATTGAAAGTAAAAAGGTAGAGAATTGTTGGAAGTGTGGAGATAAATATTTCCCAAAACATAAATGTGCCTTTTATACTGCCAGCAACAATAAAAAAACACAAAAAGATGAAGAGCATGTTGATTCAGATAAAAATAATATGGAAGAAGGCTATCATGAGCAACTGGTTGCAGTAAATTTATTGAATGCACAAGCTAAAGAAGCACAGGGTTGTGTTGAAGAAGATGCTACTGCTGAAGAATTGGTTAATGTGGAAGAAGCATTTGAGCATTATGAAGAGATCTCAAAAAATCAGTTGGATGAGGCAAATAAAATTGGCAAGATAAATCTTGCAGCAATAGGGAAGGATCTGATAAAAGAGGAAAAACTTGGAGCTGTTACAATTGATCTAATTCCAGCTCTGGATATGGAAGAAGAAGCTGGTGGTGACGTTACTGCAGAGGAGGAGATCAAACTTTACACAACCATATGCGACATGTGCAGGCAAAGTCACCCTCATAACGATGCATATCAGTTGTTTGACTTATACAAGAAATCCTTAAAATATTATCTCACAGATATTGTTTTACCCGCCTTGAGAAGACAGCCTGATGATGAGTTGATGTTAAAAGAATTTGTGAGACGTTGGGGAATTTACAAAGTCATGGTTAGACGGCTATCACACATTTTTAATTATTTGGAACGTTATTTTGCTTCGTTAGATCGTTTTGTAGGTTTTAGATATAATATCTCCAAAGCTTCATTGAGTTGTTTCGGAGAAGTCGTCTTGAATGAATTACGAGACAATGTGAGGAAGTCTGTTATTGTTCTCGTTGATAAAGAGAGGGACGGAGAACAAATTGACTGCGCTTTATTGCGGAAGGTTATTCCTTGTATTGCGGAGATTGAAAGTGATGGGACAGAGTATTGGCCAGATCCAGAATTGTATGTAGACTTCGCCCTCCAACAGGAAGGCATGGGAATGCGCACTTACATTTCGCTGCGGCCAAATCTCCAAGATTTCCTAAAATTGACATCCAGAATCTACGAGATCGTTATTTTCACAGAGAATTCGAAGGGTAAAGTCGATGCCATACTCGACAATTTGGGCGACGACAGTGCGAATTACATTACCCACCGCCTTTACAGAGACTCCTGTACAGAAATCAACGGGAAATTGGTTAAAGATTTGTCTGCCCTGGGACGTGATATCAGAAAAATTGTAATTGTGGACGACTGTGTTTTCCGCTACTCGGTGCAGCCCCGGAACGCGATACCCCTGATGTGTTACCAGGGAAACCCCAATGATGAGGAGCTCGATTGCCTGTTCGAGGTTCTCCTCGAGGTCTCCACAGAGGAAGATGTTCGAGATTTTCTCGGCACCCAATTCCCGAAATTGCATGATTCCGAGACCGAAATTCTCAATCAACTGGAGGAACATGCCCTAAACACAGGGTTTTTTGCTGCTCGGCTGGGGTCATATTTATCCTCTGATCTCCGAGAAAGGGGCAGGAAAAATACCCTGGTTCTCGACATGGACGGCACTCTGCTGAAGGAATCTTGGAAGAAACTGCCCGCAGGCTCCGATTATTTCCAGGTCTTTATAGATTCCTAGGTCGCAACATATAGTGTTGAGAAATTTCCATCGGATTCCGATTCAGACACTCTGATTCCGGCCTATGTTTACATTCGGCCGGGGTTGCAGAGGTTCTTGGACGAGATGTCCAGGGTTTTCCAAATTGTGATTTTCACAATGAGCTGTGGGGACAGAGCCGCTGTGCTTCTGCAGGAGATAAATTACGAGAAATGCGTCTCCATGTTTCTTGCCAGGGAATTCTGCAGCCACATTTATGGTAACTCTTTCAAAAAACTGCAATTTCTTGGACTGGATATGAAGAATGTGGTGTTCATTGACGACCTGAAGGGTATGTGCGAGCAGTATCCGTCCAACTCCATTGAGATCAAAGCATTCGAAGGGGATGAATCCGATTGCGAGTTCGTTTGTTGTCGGATACAAATGAGCGGTGGAGTTAACGCCGTGGTGAGCCACGTAGCCAAATGTTGTGCCGGTCGATACCATCGTGACAGATAAATACACCGTTTCGATAGGCCGGGTCAAAATAACTCGATATATATATGCTAGACCTTAATAATTACATATATAAAGTGTTAAGGTCGTGTATATATAAGTGACGGTTTAGGTTTAATTAAAATCATAACCAAAAATAAAACATTATAATATATATATAAATATTAAAAATATATATATATTATATATATGTATATACATATATATTTGTTATAACTATTATTAATTTAATTAATTACAATCACTATTTAATTAATTAAATTAATGGGAAAAAAAGAAAAAGAGTAGCTCTATATGATTATAAAATAAAAAAAACACACATGGAGTTCAAAGAGGATGTATAGAAAGAATTCTACAAGGAAGATATATATGCCTCGCAGATAATTCGAAGAGAAGAAAGTTGTCAAAAATTTAAGCTTTGAGGACAAAGCTTTTCGAAGAAGGAGGCAATGTTATGAATCTAATTCATAACCTAAGTAATAAATATAGTTATTAATAGAATAAATAGAAATAAATGTAATTACTAGTTAATCAAATAGTAATTATGTAATTAGTGATTAAGTTCGCTGAAAAGGCATGTCTAAAAGACATGCCTGTTCATGAAAAGGTACCTGCATAGGTATAAAAGCAGGACCTCATTGTAAACTTTCAATCATGTCATATCTTATCAATAAAATATTTATTATTATAAACACCCCGTGTATTTTTATAATTAAAGCTATCTCTGCTATCAGGCATACAAGCCTTCTGCTACAGTATTCAAATTTACGAATTCCGCTGCTACATCTGACTATTCTAGGCCTGTGCGTAGCGCTCTCTTAGGTGCGTAGTGCCGCTCTCCCAGTGCACAGTGCAATGTTAAATAACATTTTCGTTGCCTCCTCTCTGCGTAGCGCCAATGGCCAGGTGCATAGCACTGGCCTCGGTGTGCAGTGCCTGAGATTTTTCTTCAAAATTGCATAAAAACCCTCCAAACTTGCTTTCAATGGCTTTCTCTCCTTTTTGCAATGATAAATGAGATGGGAAAGAGGTCAAGGAGGCTTTATAGCTTTTGAAAAATAAATTTGTGACCCCAAACCCTCTTTCTAAAGTTTATTTAACTTTACTTTTTCTCACTGTGCTTTTTTGGCCTTTTTGGTCCTGTAGGTAGCATTTTTGAAAAAAATATGGTTCTTTTCTTTGCTGGAAGCCTCTTAGGGTTCTTCTTGTACTCACAAAACTTCCATCAAGTTCAAACATGTGCCCTTAAAACACTTTGGAAAATGAACCTTTTTATGATGTTTTAACCTTTGTAAACAGCAGATTTTGTGATCATTTGACATATTTTCCTTTGACTGACACCCTGTCAGGTTTTCTCTCTAAAACAGTGAACAATATCTCAACATGAAAACCCTAGCATCAAGCATCAATAGTCCCTTTAGTATTCATGTGGGCCATCATTGTGAAAAAAATTTGGTCTATTTGTCTTTATCAATCTTCCTGTGGGTAGCTATTTTGACAGTCCTACAGAAGTGTCATTTATAGCTAACCTATCTCTTGCAGAATATACCTTGATAAAGAAACCATTTTTGAGGCTTTACTGCTCTTACGTTAGTTACTTTCTTGATCCTCTGATCAGTTTTCAAATGATTTATGTCTAGTGAAGGAGGTAAGTTATTTAAACCATTTTTTGTGTTTTTTCTGGCCACTTCTACTCTTTTAGGTTCCTACACAAATTCTACCTTAGATTACTATCTATTTTGGAGTTGGATAGCTCATTCTATCAAACATGAACCTATGTTGTCATAGTTGCCTCCTTTGAAAATTTCTTCTCTCATGCTTGCCTCCTTGACCCTTTAAAAATGCTTTTATCCTTTCTTTGAGAAGTCAAACCTTGAACTGATATTTATGTCCCTTTTGCTGATACCCTTCCTCATCATTCTTCCTTTGGTGTAGTGGAGTATTGGTTTTTATGTCTACCCCCTTTGATCCCTTTAGCTCTCTGATTTTACCTTTTGAAACCTCATAATTTTTGTGCCCATACTCTTTGCCTTCTGTACCTTTTTTGATGTGGAGTCAATGTCTCTTTGCCAAACCCTAGAGGAAAATTTAAAACCCTTTGAAGCCATCTGTTGTTATGAAGGAGGCTCTTTGTTATCATGTGACCATTTTTTTCCATCTCCCAAACTCCTAGGTTTTAGGGCTGCTTAGGAAAAAGTAAATAGTGTTGTCTTCTAAGTTCTCTGAAACTTCTCAAACTCATTAATCATATCCTAAAGACCTTTAATAGTTCACTGATGGAGCTTGAGGTGGCATTTTCCCTTGTAACCCTAGTACTAATTCCTACTTGATCAAAACATCACAAACCCTGATTTTCATAAAACATATGCTTGTTGCTTTCTTCTTGCTATGAATGGTCTTCTTCTGATGATTTTTTCATTACCTTACCTTATGCCAGCTGATGGCCATTTTAACCTCTTGCAAAAATGTGGGTAAAGGGAAGCTATCCCCTTGCAAGATTCATGCTTTAGGCCAAAAAACCTCCCTTGAATAACCTTTTTGATTAGTTTGGACAAGATCACCTGCCATTTTCTTATTTGAATGCAATTTTCTTCATATAGGAAAAACAGATTTTGTAGGGCACCAAATCCACCCTATGACTTTGTGAAATCCTAGGTGACCTGGTGGAGGCTTTCTTAGACTTGGATTTTGGACTGAGACCTAGAATTTGGGATCATCAAGTGTAAGATAGAGTTTATGATAGACTGATGTATTGAAGATCCAAAATCCAATGAACTAATTTATCTAAAGAGTCTACAGAGATAGTTTGAGACCATTAGTGTTTGGGAGTATTTTGGGAGACACAACACAATTGTTTGATTGGTGGGCTTAGGTAGTAGTGAGGGGTTTTTAGGAAAAACAAAACAGAGGATTTGGGAAAAATGTGAAAGCATATAGACAGAAAGAGTGACATAAGCCACTAATGGGTTTTCTGGGACTTGTAAGCAATGCTAGACATGATGGAGAGATCAAATAGTGAAAAACTATCTTTAGGGATGATGAAGGCAGTGAGATTTCTAGAACTCACAATTTTCATGAACTTTGTTTCTAGAAATCTACGGAAATAATTTAATCATCTATGAAGGCAAAAATTACTGATGACTAACACACTCTTAGGTTCTAAGGCTTTATGTTTCGCATCTGGAATATGGGCCCAAGCATCACTTCCAAAAACACGAAAGTGACTTGCATATGGTTTGATTGAGCTCCAACCTTCTTCTGTAGTTATATTCTTTAAAGTGGGAGTGCGATTTACTATGTAATTTTCACAGTTAATTGCTTCTGCCCAAAAATTGAGACTAAGTCCTTTAGATTGAAGCATACAATTAGCCATTTCTTTTAAGGTGTGATTCTTCCTTTCAGCTACACCATTTTGTTATGGAGTATATGGAATGGTATGTTGCATTTGAATGCCATGCTCAGTGAAGAAGTTGATAAATTTGTTGTTAATATATTTTCCTCCATTTTCTGATCTTAACTTAAGAACTGGATGTCCAGATTGTTTCTCAACAAAGGCCTTAAAGGCCAAGAACATGTTAAAAACTTCACTCTTGAGTTTTAAGAAGTATACCCAAGTGCATCTGGAAAAACCATCAATGAAAGTTAAGAATTACTTGCAACCAGAGAAAGAGACAACAGGAAGTAGACCACATAAATCATTGTGCACAAGCTGCAAAGGGGCTTAAGCGTGCCAAGAGGCACGTTTTTCAAAACTATCTCGATGATGTTTTCCAAGTACACATTCGGAGCAAACACCATCTCAGCAAGATACCATAGGAAGACCTGTCGCCATATTTTCTTTACATAGAGTTTGAAGAGAGCAATAGTTTAAGTGACCAAATCACTCATGCCAAAGTTTTCTCACTTCATTATTATGAGCAACAAAAATGGAGGGAAGACATGATGACCCAAATTTTTCAAACTTATACAACCTTGTGGAATCATCTGCAATGCCAATAGCTAAAATATGTCTAGGATATTTGAGGTCCTTGATTACAACATCATGAGGTGAGAATTCTACTATTTTCCCTTCACCTGAATGAGTTATATGATAAACAAAAAGAAGGTTGCATGACAAGGTAGGAACACATAGTACATCGTTAAACTAACCATTATCTAGATGAACGTTTCCAGATCCTACAACACTAAGAGATCTATCATCACCAACATAAATATGTTTGGTGTTACAATCATTTAAAGAAGAAAACATGGTTTTATTTTTGGTCATGTGGTAAGAAGCTCCAAAATCAATGAGCCACACATGAGAATGAGAAGAGGAAGATACATTTAATGCATAACCAAACCATGATGCTTGACAACCACAAACAGAAAGTTCCATTCCTGAAGATGAAGGTGAAGAGTGCTCCAAATTGATGTTGTGATTCTTCATTGCTGCTTCTAAGGCTTCCATCTTCTTAAAACATTTGGACTCTATATGGAAATCACGATTACAAAAGTTGCAATGTCTATCTATCTTCTTCCCTTTGTTTTTATTTTCCTTATCATTTTGGTGAGTTGCTTTTTCAGTTTGCGGCTGAAATTGCTTAGGACCCTTGTTTGGTTTCCGACCATATTTTTTTAAGATACCGCTTCTTGGGATTCTTTTGATATGATTGTTGTTGGGATGCTAAGGCTTTCTTAGAAGCATTTCTAGTAGTGATAAGACCAAGGTGTAAGATTTTTTCTCGTTATTTTATCAAAGAATCACAAAAGGCATCAAAAGAGGTATTCTTGTAGGTGGTTCCTAAAGAAATGATGGCTTCTCTAGTGGAATGGAAGGTGGAAACAAATACAGAGTATGCAGGGCCAAGCATAGCAACAATGCAATAGATGAGACTACCATCTTTCTTTTGAGCTTACAACCTTATAAAAGAAGTCTAAGGGTCTTGAATTTGGACAAAAAAATCTTCAATAGAGGAGAAATTGTTGGGGTCCAAAGTAAGCAACTCATTTTCAAGTTGGTGGGCCCTGATTTGATTTTGAATGCCAAATATATTATTTAGCTTATTCAGGGCTTCATGAGGGGTGTCAATGTCAAGGATATGAAATCGAAGATCTTGAGAAATGGACATATCAACCCTCGTGCTTGATCTTGTTTATTTTCCCATTTAGTGAATTTTTCATCATCAGAAGGTTTTGTTTCTTGTCATGTGGCTATTCAATAAAGCCCTTTACTTCTAAGTATATCTACCATGTGAGGTAGCCATTGGAAGTAATTGGTGCTGTTAAGAATAATCGGGCATGCACTTTTCATTTTTTTTTTTTTAAAAAATTGAAGCTGAGAAAATTTGAAACTAATTGCTCCAATGGAAATATCTCTAAAAATTAGGCTGATTAAAAAAAACGGCTCGAGAAACGGCTTCTGGATGAAGAAGTTATGCCTTTTGAAAAAAATTGAGTCAAGAGGAGCCTGGTTTGTTGTACTAACGCTCTGTTTTAGAGGAGCCTCGGTGTTACTAATGCGCAAGTCAAGAGCAGAGAGTTGCGTTAGTTAGCTTTTACTTAGAGCGAATTCAAACTAATGCGGGTCTGGAGCTGAAGCAAGGAATGTGATTTCCAAACAATTTTTTAAGAAAAATAAGCTCTCATTAATCTATTTTTCTGTCAACTGTTCTTTGGTGTGTGTGCTTTTTCCTGCACAAAAAACCGAGAAAACAAAGAAATGCAAGCCTTACAGAAGAATGTTATATTTTTGGTTAGCCTTACTGTCAACTATCTATTTTCACTATTTCTGATTTCCCAAGATCACACAAAGACGCGGGGAAAGAGCATACGTAGCAAAACAAAATCCCTTCTTCCTGTTTCTAGTTTGCTGAGATTGCACACAGAGCAAAGAAAATATCACATGCAAAGAAGATGGTATAGATCTGGAAAATAAATAAAACCTAAAAACTGAAATAAACAGAGGGAACTGAAATAAGCAGAACTATTAACAAATATAACTGCAAAACAAATACATTACTTCAAATCTAAACTGACATAACTTGGGCAACCGAAAACCTTTTCGCATGAAATGAAATGTGTTTTTCACTGTAACAGATGCTCTGGACACAATAGAGTAGTTCTCCAGGCCGAAAATGTTCAGAAATAATAGATCTAGAAAACGGAAGTCAAACCGGCTTCGGATTTGGATCAACAATGGATGCAGCCCTCAAAATAGCTTTGATACCATGTAGGAATTTATAGGGTAAGTTCCTTAGATCAAAAACCCAAGTTCACCGCTTATAAATAGATCACAAATCAGTACACCAATATTATCACGTGGTTAAAACCATCGAAGAGGGAAACAGTCCATGGCCTGAGCCAACACGACCACTTCAGGAAATTTATTAATATAAAAGGAAAAGTTACATATGTTTCTCTCATAAACGGTTACTAGAAAAATGACCCTCCATGCTCTTTATATAGATATCATGGACCAATCGGGTGTTAAGCCACGGATCAAGTGTCATTAATACCGAGGAGAGAGTGAACCGTTGGATCACTACAAATCATGACCGTCAGATTATAAGTTACAAATGTACATGGTAGAGAAACACACTTTACCTAACCCTACACTAGAATAAGTTATTCTTAACTATTTCCTATGTGTCGGAATATCCTAACACGTAAATTATTCATTTAATATTTTTTTCATGAGATTATGCATGCTTTTCACTAACATCTAGAACATATATATGTTGTACAACTAGGCTTTTGTGTTCATTCTTTGCTGATTTACAGATTATGGAGCACAAAGAGTTGCAGGGGGTTAGCACCCCGCTGGATCTACTACAACCCAGGGATATCTGGGTAAGGTCTGCAACCTGTATATTCTAGTTATTAGCATAAAAGTTGGCTAAGTGAGTCCTTATTGTAATGACATACCCCTGATCTGTGAAGGTTCATCAACCCAAGACATTTAGGGTAACATTTCCCAAACAGAAATGGTGACTTCGCTGGGGATAACATTCTTGTGATTTCCTGTTTGGGTTGTTTTATCTATCTTGTGGGTTTTTGATAGGTTTTATCACTGTTTACAATCTAGTAAGTCTTTTTTCCAATCAGACAGAAGACCTGGTCCCTTGATCAGGCTTGAATTTTTTATTTTTTCCTTATCTTTATTTCTATACGCAACTTATTCTTTGCACAATCGCTTATACCTCCTATATTTTCCAAAGGGACCCGTGTATACGCGATTTTCCTTGGTTACAGTCACATATATACGCTAGTTGCACACTGAAAAACCGCGTATGGCTAGAAAAATTTGAAAATTTAAGTTTTCAGCCTCTGTAGTCTTTTTAATCTGAGTTGAACCATTCCTGTCGTGTCTTTAAGGTATTTGGATTGTGTTTATGGTGATTTCATATCCATTTCTCTCTTTTTTTTGTGAAAATCTAGCCATTTGGTGAATTTCCTGTTTTGTGTGTTTGTAATTGCGATTGAAGCACCAAGACCTTTTCCTGAAGTTCTTGGCTATTCTACTCAATCAGAATAGTGAACCTCTACTTGTTTGCTCTTCTTGTCCTTATGCATTGCTTCACTTGTGGTTTTTTCCTCCTTTGCCTATTTCGGTTTTCTTGATTTCTTAGACTTGTCTTGTTGCGAATTTGGAAGAATCTCTTTTTGGTTTTTTGAGTTGTTGTTCGTTGCAAGATTGTGCTACTGTGTTGAATCAATTGATTGAGTTTTGTGACTCTTTTTTCTCATTTAACTCCTGCTATGAAAATATCCTAGTTGGCTTGAGCACTTTGAAGCCTTTTTTGAGACTCATTTTGCTTGATTCCATTTCTTGGGTAGTTTTTAGTTGTCTTCTTGAAATCTCTTTTCTTCCATTGTAAGCTAAAATCCTAAAAAAAAATTGTGATTTCCGTAGCTTTTTCTTTGAGTTTGTTTTTACGTTCTCATTATATCTTTTGAAGCTTTTTGGTTGGTTTCTAGTCTTTGGTTCTTGGCTTGATTTTGAAGGAAGTCTTCTCTTGATTTCTCTCTTTTGTATCAAGTGCATTTTGGTGTTCTGTAATATTCCCAATTTTTGCAGCTAATGGGAATATTGCATTTTAATTTCAGTTTGCTTAACTCGTGAATAAAAGTGTAAAGGAGGAACTCTAAAAATCCTAATTAGCAAAATAAATCAATGCCCAATGTGAAGATGGAAAAATCTGGGCCATTTCAATAAAATACACTTAGGTGTGAAAAGGGATGAAGAAGGTTAACTAGGTCAACAGGACCAAATCACAGCAATGTCTAGATACATTGAACCTCCTCATTGATCAGCGCAGTTTTAGATGGATACCCTCCATGTGAAAAGGGTTAACTCATTGGAGGTGGTTTAGGGTTTTCCAAACCCTAATACTATAAAAGAAAGAGGAAGGCCACAAGGAATGGTTTTTGAAGATAATTCGATTTTGAGATTGCTTGGGCAATTCAAAATCTCTGGTTGTTTAGCTAGAGAGAGGAATTTCCTGTTTAGGAATTCCTCCTCCTTCATTGAGGAGCTCTTGAAGGAGTATGTTCTGAAATGCCTCACATCTAAGCTTGAGGCCAAGCTTCCTCCTTCATCACAGCATTATTTCTGTTGCAGCATAATTCTGTGTTGCAGTGTGTTGCAATGAGAGGTTTTCAACACCACTTCCAGATCTAGTTTTGCATGAAAGGGAGCATTCCTTTCTCTGGGAGATTAGTGAGGAAGAATTGAGCTTTAGTTTAAAATATTGGCATCAGGCCAAAGGACCTTCCAACATCAACTGCACATTATACTTCAGAAACTGCGTTATTTTCCAGTGCATTGCTGCAACAAGGTTTCTACCCTAGTTTGGTGCTCATTTCTTGAGGAAGGGCCATCCCTTCTTCTGAAAAGTTTGTGCTTCAGCCTCTTCTTGAATTTTGTATATTTCATCTCATATATTCATATTTTTGGTGATTCTGCATTTTTCAAATCCATATTCTGCAAATCTGATACTTATATTTGTTCTTTCATGAAATCCCCTTGCCGGGTGATCCATTTGATGTATAAAAGGATTTGAATCTCCATTGTTCTTCATTATCAGTCATGATAAACTTCATATATGATTTTTTAGACTTATTTTGTCTAATTTCTTCAGAAATTACGCTCTGCATGCTTCAGCCATTTTCTGCATACTCAAAGGCATGTGAAATCAGCATTTTTAAGCATATCCGGAGATGGAGGAACTGTTTAACATAGCTAGAATGATTTTCTTGAGCTGAAATTATGAGAATAGGTCCATCATGACCTAATATAAAATAACCTCCCATTATTTCCCTTAATTTTACGCATATTTCTGAATACACCTATTTTAGGGTCAAAATCACTGCTTTTCCTCACCTTTTGGATCCTAAATTCAGATCTAAGTTGTTGTTGTACTTGAAATCAGTTTCTGAGTGTCTATAAGCACATTTTATGCATTTATAGCTCTCTGCACTTTCATTAGATCATTTTACTTTGCTGCAGCCCCTCATTGGGCCTTCTCTTGAAGATAACTAGGTGTGGGAGATCTGTTTAACCCACCTAGTCTTATTTGTTTCAATTCAAATATTGAATTTATTTTGTTTATTGTCTGATATAAAGTATCCAAGATTTATTTTCCTATTCTAAATCATATCTCTCTGAAAATTCATTTTTAAGTGCATGATTCATGATCTGTTCCTAAATAGGAATATTACAGTGGTATCAGAGCAAGATCTTTGGCTCAGCCTATGGCTTCAAGCCAAAGTGTTGAAATTGTTGGGTGTGGAGCCTGATTATCTTATTTACTTTGTATCACAGAATTGGACCCCTGTACCTTAAAAGGGGCGGCAACGCCACCCGTAATTAATCGCTGTCGTGAGGGGTCCAGGGGGGGGCGGCAGCGATTAATTACGGGCAGCGTTGCCGCCCCTTTTAAGGTACAGGGGTCCAATGTTGTGATACAAAGTAAACAAGATAATCAGGCTCCACACCTAACAGGTTCAACACTTTGGCTTGTAAAATTTCCTTGTAAAAGTATAGTAATTTCTAGTCATTCTGGGCCGTTCATTAGGCAAATGATCTGACGGTAGAAGTTATGTTTAGATTAGGGTTTTTTTCCCTAGAAGTAAACCCCTCATTTTTATGAGGGAATTGTATTGCGGCTGTGCATTGTATGTATATTCTCGGAGCAAGAAACAGAGAGGGAGACTGTGAGAAAGAACAGAGGATATTACAGCTGATCTGCTATAGGTTTTGTATTTTCATTTTGCTGGATAATAGAAAGGAAGGACTGGCTGTTCGGGGTGGACGTAGCCAAAAATGGGTGAACCACGTATATCTGTGTCTCTCTGGTTTTATGTGTTTTTTGTGTGCTTGTATTTTCCGTATATTTTATGTGTTGCATTGCTCCATAATATATAATTTTCTAACAACTGGTATCAGAGCTGAAGGTATATTTGGCTGATAAACTCGCAGGAAAGAAGGGTTCCTGGTTCGAGTGGGAGCAATGGCGGACGATGGTAAGTTTAGGGTTGAGAAATTTAACGGCCAAAACTTCTCGCTGTGGAAGATGCAAATGGAATATTATATGTATCAGAAAGATCTGTACCTACCATTGAGCGGAAAAACAAAGAAGCTGGCGGCCATGACAGACGCGGAATGGAACA